>QJPP01004879.1:0-110155 GCA_003996215.1 Jaltomata sinuosa
ATATATATATACTCATGTTGTCCCTTCCTTTACTTATTTTCCTTTGCTTCCGCGTATTTAAACTGTTCTTCCACTTGATTAGTTGATTGTAGCCCATTACTAACTGTTCTGTGCTACGGAAATTGGTTCGCCTACTGGAGGGTTGTAGGTGCCATCATGATCGAAAACTCGGATCTTGACAGTTTCTTTATGTATTACAAAGGAAAAGGATATTAATCAATTTTAAACATCCTATAATGTTGGAAATTTTTCCTCGTTTCATTTTGGGAAAATGATCTGTTTTACTCTGTTGTTGAGATTATAGGATGCTCTGTTTTGTTTTCTTAAACAATTTGTCAAATATTGGTTATGAATACTAATTCCTTTCTTTCTTTTGACACATGTGAATTCGCACGAGTCCATTAAGATTCATTTTCCCATTGCATTTTGGGTTGAGCTGTAGGCTCAACATCATCTTATCACGAGTTAACCATTTAGCCCATTTCTCGCGATCAGTCAAAAAGAAAGAGAAATGGGTTTCAAAAATATATTTCGCGATCACTTCTTGAAGACCCACTTCTTGTCAGACGATCAGAAAAAAGAAGTGAAAAAATTACAGAATATTAGATTTTGGGCTAAAGCCTGAAATTATTTTCCTATTTATTAGCGTTTTTATACATGCTGTAGCACTATAATTTTATTTATTTATTTATTTATTGTTCAACTTAGATGAATCCTCAAATGAGTTTGTTTTATTTAATTTGAATTTCTCTATTATTTCATCTTAAAGTTTCCTACAAGAAATGGTTTTTTTAAAAAGCTTCAGTGATTTAATCGGCTAAATGTTAATTTTAGTTCAAGTGAAAAATTGGTGTTTAACTTGTGAAAATATTCTCATGTTCTCTTCACATTTTTTTTAGTAATAAAATTAATCTTTGTTCATTTATTTTAAGTTATTAAAATCTTACTCGAATGTGCAAAGACAGATTTTCAGAATAAAGATGGAAAATTATTTTGGAGTTTCCTCATATGCTCCTTCAATGTCTTCTATTTATTTTCTTTTAAAATTGACTAAGTTTAATTTTTATTTTTATTTTTATTTTTTTAATTTTAATTAATCTATTACAAAAATATTAAATTTCAATCGAAAATCTTTAGAATTATTTTAGCCACAAAAGTTTAAAATTCACCGGTTAATCGCATTTGCGAATTTTTTGAAATGCCTAACAACTTCTTTGAAAAATCACTTGAACCCTTACCCCCAACTCTGGTTATAAAATAAAGGTTTCCATAACATACCTTTAAAAAATTAGTTTCTTAATTTTTTAAAAATTAAGTGGAGACTCTTTCTTTTATTTATTTTTTCAAAAAAGAAATAAATTGCAAAGTTATGAAATATTTTGATTAAGTTGAAAATACGTCATAACAAAGTGCTCATTGTTCATGGAGCACTCAGCCGCCTGGAAGACTAGCAAAATTCAACAAAAATCATAGTATATAAGATCTATTTAAGAGGAAATGCTTTTTATCAGAAATTTCTCAACTTTCAAAATTTAAAATCAAAAATTTTAGTCAACGGATGTACTCATCCATCACACTACTGTACACCTGTTGGTGGTTGGTTTGGCCCGCTTTAACATTGTTCATAACTGGAAAATTTAGATGACGAGAGTTTTTCAAAATATCTTTGTAGTAAACAAAGGAGGCCATATGCTTGGCGGCTACATGCACGTGCATGCACTAATGTGTTTACTAGAACCTTTTTCACCTGCTTGATTATTAGAAACCCCGTTCCTCTGTGAGGGCGGAACAAGAAGCGCTTATTGTTCATGGAGTACTCGGTCACCTGAAAGACTAGAAAAATTCAACAAAAATCATACTAAGATCTATTCAAGGAGAAATGCTTCATAGTGGTTTGACCCACTTTAATATTATTCATAATTGGCAGATTTAGATGACGAATTTTTCAAAGTATTTTCGTAGTAAACAACGGAGGCCATATGTTTGGTAGCTACATGCACATGCATGCACTAATATATTTATTAGAACTTTTTCCACCTGCTTGATTATTAGAAATTCCGTTCCTCTGTAAAATGTTGTTTATTTGAAAATGTTTAGATGCTCATGAAATTATTAAATCCTTTT
Source organism: Jaltomata sinuosa (assembly GCA_003996215.1). NCBI lineage: Eukaryota > Viridiplantae > Streptophyta > Magnoliopsida > Solanales > Solanaceae > Jaltomata > Jaltomata sinuosa. The sequence continues at coordinate 2,125 of QJPP01004879.1, forward strand.
CTGAAGCCAAATCTCAATCACCATGTAACTTAAAAAAGCAGCATGTTAAGTCTGCCCTCTAGGGATGGTAACGAGACCGGGTGAGTTTAAACTTATATGGGGTTGAGAGCTCGGGGAACATGATTGTGGTGCGATGTGGGGCGAGTGCGGGTTGTTTATAAAATTCTTTGTGGACGGGTGCGGGTTGAGTTCAATGCTAGCTATTTTTCTGCTTTTTATTTTTACTTTCTCCTCCCCCAACATTCACATTTACTTGTTTATAATTTTATAAATAAGTTTTTATTTTTACTTATTTCTTAATATATCAAGAAAGATAATTTTTTATTTATTTTAACTTTAATATTAATTTCTTATTTTTCAAATCATATTTCAAGACCTAATATTATACAACAATTAATATGAGTATTGTAATAAAATACTCATATTAATCATTATTTCTTAAAGAATGTGCGAAGTTAAAAAAAAACAAGTAAAAGTGATTGAAGAGAGTAACTTTTAATGTGAAGTGATCATTAATTTTCCAATTAATAAGATAACAGGCTTCTAGTACTAACTCACATAGTTGAAGTCTTTAAATTCCAAAACCCATAAATTATTTTCACAACTAACACCATATGTTCACAAAAAGTTACAAATAAATCAAAATTTCACTTATATTTATACATGAAATGGGAAAACAAAATCAAACTAATTAAAAAAGGGGACTTGGTTCTTGAATCAAACTCATAAAGAAGAAAATTATTAAATAAAAAAGGAAAATAAATAAATAAAGGAAACTTTAATCGCGCAGGGCAAGTTTATGCGGTGTTATGGGAGTACCCGTACAACAACTACACCACCCCACGCCGTTGCCATCCATATCTTCCTCGTATGTGCTAATGTCAAGAAAATAATGCTTTTTGCTCGAACGAAAATAATATAAATTGAATGAACTCAACTTGACTAACAAACATGTATTGGGTAAACACCCTCAAGGGGCTTGTAGTGGAATGAGAGGTCCTTTTATGAACAAATGAGTTTATGTGTGTTTTAGAGGTAACTCATTCATAGTCAGGCCATCAGAGGAAGTTCCTTTGATTGGCATTTCAGAGGGAATGCCACCCAATGATACCCCTCAGAATAACTTGAATGATGTGAAAAAAAGGACAATGGGACAAAGGTGTCAGGTAAGCGGATGCGTAGTGTACCAGTCTTGTCCCTATAGAGGATATTGGTTGGCACCTGCAATAAATTTGATACTTGGATCCATGTTATTAGTCATAGTACTATAGGGTCTAAGAAAAGCCTTTCTCATTGGCTAAAGTTCATTTACTGTAATCTATAAATAGTCGTTCCTCATTATTTGTAAAAGGATCAGAATTCGAATTCCAAAAGAGTACAACATACTCTTACTTGCTCTTACTTGCTTGCTAATAAATTATTTCTCTTTACTTTCCCCAACTATATAGCTTACGTATTACGCTCGAGGGAGGTAGCCCCAACTCTCGAAAGGCGTTATCAGGAGCTCATTTTGTAGATCTATAAGTGCTTATTGATTTTACTTGCTTTACCTATGTTTCTATAATTTTACTTGTTAAATATATCATCAATATGCTGGTAAACAGATCTAAAATGGAGTTTAACTTAACACGCGTGCTCTTGTCCTCATACAAATTCAATTGTACCAATTTTAGGGTAAACAATTTGATGCCCACCGTGGGGCCAGAGCAGTTGTGTATATATTTGACTCTATATATCTTACTAGCTTGATTATTGTGTTTACTTTCAAGAGGAAAAGCAACATGATGAGAAGTGAGGCGGAGGATATAGACATTAATATAGTAGTGTTCACGCCGAAAGTTGTCATAAACATAATGAAGAGGTTCATCACGCTAGAGAGAAAGGTCGATGGTCTCCAAAGAGCACTAGACAAAATCCCTGCTTGTAAGAAGGAGATTGGCAGTTTGGCCTGATCAGGTCCCAAGTCAGACGCTTATTCGGTAGAAGTAATCAGAAAAGAACTCAAAATTGGTTTCGATAAAATTCATGATCAATAGGATAAAAAGTTGGGTTTTCATGAAGGTAGTGTCAAAGCCTTCAAGAGGGGGCTGAGACTCGAAGGTATGACTAGCTTCCCAAGGCCTGATCTAAACCTGAAAGGCCATAAGACTAGGACTCAGAGCTGTAGGTGCTGACAGGATAGTATCAGAGCGCAAGCACCTGTGAACATCAAGCCAATCACTCTTCTTGAAGAATTTCCCAATGAAAAGGTATTCCTAGGTACGAGACTTAGCACCGAGCTAAGAAAAGCAATTTTAGATTCTCTTATATCTTACTATGACTATTTTTCTTGGTTTAGTCTTGACATTATATGCACCACGCTAGAGATAGTCGTGCATGATCTAGGAGTCTGCCAAAATTTTCCCCTGATGGTTTAGGAAGGATGATCCATATTGGAAAAAAATAACAGGTTCACGGAGACAACAGAAGCAAAAGGAAATCGGAGCGAGCAATAGCAAGGCCCCGAAAGAGCGTAGGCTATACTTGTTTTTCCTTCGACTAGTTTTTATCCTATAATAGTTTTTTTGACAATGTTTTGAATGAGGTAACATCCGACACTTTCGAGGTAAAACCAATTTTCTCTTTTGATTGTTTCAATAAGAAAAAAGTTGAATGCCCGAGTGTGGTTATAAATTTTTTCTAGTCGATACATGATTAAAATAATGTTTGGATCTTTTGGTTCGAGTAAACCGCCCTCTAAGTTCGCACCAAAACCCAGCTCTCTAAAGCAAAAAGGTGTTAAGCTTCAATTTCCCTAAGCCAAAAAAGGGATTTATTATCGAAACTAGGGACTCGGAGTCCCACAACACTGAGAGATTACTCTCCACCAGGGACTTGCATACGAGCATCTGGAGTCCCACATGGCGCGCCAAGCGCAAGGGACTGCCGGTGGAGATGTTTAGGTTCTCATAGAAAGAACTTGGGATAACACCAAGAAAGGAAATAGAGCCGATAAATCACTATAGTAAAATTACATTGAAATTATCACCCATAAGAAAAATGACGAGCTCCTATAAAGGAAATTCTCGGTACTGAAAAAAGTTCCTAACTCCCGATGAACAAGTCTATAGTCAATAAATGGCTATAGAGAAAGGTGTGCCCTTCTCGAGATGCTACACTCTAAGTAATTAGGAGACGTTCAAACTTAGCAGCCCAACACACAAAAAATTAAACTAAAGGATCCTCCTCGAGAAGAGAGGAAAGATAAAAACGTAACGTCCTAAATGGACGAAAGCCAGTCAGTGCCCGATCTGATATACAAATGATATGCAAGAAATACGCTAATAATAAAAGAACAGTGATTAGGCAATAATCTCATATAATCACTTATGATGTAACCCTACACTTGGCGTGGACCATAGAAATAATTCTCGTGAAGAAGGACTCTCTAATATGGCACCCTGGTAGGTAAAGATTAATGAGGACTCCCTTTTTGAGAGTGTCGCGAGAAGGGTCATATGGTTATCAATTTGGGTACTCAAATGCCAACTACGTCGAGAATACAAAGGAACATAAATAAGACCAAAAGGCAAAATCTAAAAGCGTTAAAAGTAATTAAGACACGCAAATATAGACAAAATACGTAAAAAAAAAAAGTTCCTTTATTTATCACCAAAAAAGGTTTACATTTAACACTCTCGACAAAAGGATTAAATTATAAAATTTTTTGAAGAAGGGTTTACATTTAACACTCCTTACAAAGGGATTTAAATTACATAATTACCAAAAAAGGATTACATTTAGCATTCTCAAGAAAAGAACTGCTTGCTAACTTTAAGTCTCTATCGGGTCCCTTCATAGGAACAGTTAGAACACCTCCACCTTAACACAGTAGGTGGACGGATTAAAAAATGGGAGAAAGCTGCAGACAAGCATAGAGGTATATGGGGAGCTCTTTTGAGATTGAACAAAAGGCTTGTGAGCCCCCAATATTTCCCTGGAGACATGATCTGCCCCAGCACCAGCAGGCCTTAGGATCATTAGTATGGGGAAATTCATTTTATTCTCGGGATTTTTCCAAAGAAAGAGGTGAAGTGTACCAAGCTATAATAATTGCCTTACATAGGTTAACAAGCATATCTCTAGTGGGAGGAACCCAACACCTAAATTACGAGAAATCTAGGAAATAGCAAACCACTGAGGAGGAGCTTGCACCCCCAGGCAACCCAGGAAAGTGATGGCTAGATACTGACCGCCTCTATCATTCTCACCCTTGATTACACCCCCAGCTACTACCTCATCCTCATTAAAATCCCAAGAATCTAGGCAAAAGGATCAAAACTAGTATCAAAGATGAGAAGAAGGAAGCGATTGGGAAAGAAGCAGAGGATGAAGGTTACTCTCCATCTTAGAAAGAAGGATTCCTCTTTGTTTTCTCGAAACAACTAAATAATTTTGGCACACCTCCTTTTGGGCGAGCAATGGCTATGTGCCATGTGAACACAACAGTTAATACTGAAAGGATGTGATGGGATGGTTTACAAGAAATGAGACGCCTCGAACGACTTGCCAGTTCCCTATACTATCTACTAAGAATTGAGAAAAATCTTCTTAGATCATCTCATGCCTCAAGACAAAACCTTAAGATATGATAAGAAAAACTCGAGTAAAAATTAAGATTTTATTTATGATCTCTGAAGGGAATGTACTGACTACTATTATAAGGGCTGAGGGACCGAAGGAATACCTATTCACTAGTATCACTGTCTCGATGATTGCTTGGTGCCTCCGAGTCTGAGAGATCTTCCTTAGATTCATATGCTAGTCTCACAGAGCACGAGGATGGTACTTGGGCAAGACTCACAAGATATTGATATAAGGTGATCCTTTCATCAAGATCGAATCCTCTCGCTTTTGCTTCCTCGAGGGACTAAAGTCTTTCCAATTAAACTCCATGTGCCTTATCAAGATGAACTCTTCGCTTACAAAATCTAGACTTTTGGATCTCAGAGTTCACTTTTCTCTCTAAGAGATGCACTTTCTCTCAGAGAAAGGCTGATGCCCCCAAAGATGAGGTCACATCAACATTTTTCGATGGCCTTGAGCTTATAAGGCGTATCCTCTCATCAAAACTAGATTCATTTTTTATAATGGCCTCAATACGAATGTCTCACAAAGCTCTAAGCTCTCAATAGAATAATACTTTAACATGAAAGAATTAGGAATCCCAGCTATATCCATCTCACTCATTCTTAGTTATGGAAATCTTATTTTCTAAAGCATTGATCACAGAATCACGGAACGCCAGTATGCCGATGGCTACCAAAAGGCTTCGAGACATGGATAACTTTTCTTGGAGACTATTGATCTCTGATATAAGCTTGTACTTTTCTCTTATGTGTCTCTAGATTCTTTCTATAGTCACCATATGAGCCTGCACAAGAAAAATAGAGAAAGGTCAAGGGTTTGAGAGGCAGCCAAGGAAGGAACTTGGGGTAATTCAAACTCTATACCTTAGTAGAAGCGTGTGCACTATCTAAGAGACATTCAGTCGCAACCCTATCAATTCTCTCTTGATTGCCCTGCAAGATCATAAGGCACAGGTAACTGGCCACCCTTGTTAGCCTCTATAATATGTTAACCTCTATTGGGATTCTCAGGGAAGCTTCCCCTTATTGGGATGGATCAGAAATCAAGGTAAGTAAAACCTCTGTCAGATTATGGGGATTGTCACATGCTCGAGATATTGAAAAATGGGACTTCCCTTGATAGGAACATCTGGTCTCAAGGAGCATATGATGGGAGGGCATCTCACACACTTAGGGATAAGGGTCTCAAGGATCATGCACCAGACGAATCCATTTGCATGACCCCCACATCTAAGTTTAAAGAGAAGCCCCCTTGCATGAGAGAATCTGATGAGTAAAAGGGTACATGGTAGCAGAATTGAAAGTCGACCCAAACATCCAGGTTCATCTCTCAAAATAGCCTACCAGTATCTGACATATTTGATATGGGGCATCTGCAATTTTGGTTCATTATACAAGAGCCTCATCAGATGAGTCTTCCTTATCCGAGCCCTCAACTATGATATTAGCAGCTACCAAGGACAGTTTCTCTTTTTCTTGAAAGTCTCTACCAAAGCATCTGCCAAAAGATTTCCGATCATCATCAGGAAGTAGGACAACCACCTGAGGCGAAAAGATAACAAGGCCTCCTGACAAATATGAGAGAGAAAAAAGTCATTAGCATAACCAAGAGATCTAATTTGAAAATAATGAGACATGGGGCAAGAGACATTGAACTATGATTCTTGGCCCTCGATCCTTCGTTGGGGCAATTTTCACCTATGAATGAGCACCGACATAAAAGATGGCCAAAATTTTAGTGATCCACATTTGAATCTTGTCAACTAGTTGTTGCAGAACTGCCCCACTTGGTAGCCACTTTGGGGCTGGGGCATGACAAAGAACGAGCGGTGTGAATACGAATTTACATAGGAAAAAGGAAGACAAAAGAATATGTCACTCACGTTGCATATTCTAGAATGAAGGAGTGCGCTCTTTAGATCGGTCCTCGGTAGCTACGACGATGAATCAATCCGTCCAACTTATATCATGAGCATCATCCAAGTTATTGATAAGAATCCTTTTCCCAGGATGCAATAATTTCACGACACCACCATGAAATGAATGATGAAAGTACATAAATAAAAGGTGATCCAATTAGAAGTCCTTGGCAGCTTCGAACGAAAGGGCTCAGAGGCAGGTCGCAGTTCTCCTGACGTCGGGGCTGACTTGGCCTAAGATCATATGAAACCTTGTGCATAAGGAGATGATCACCTTTGTAATGGTCTCCCCAAAATCCAGGCTAAAATGATAAGTGCAAGCAAATGAGTAATGAGGCTTTTGCGAAGTAATGCTTTCAGAATGATGATGTCAGAACCCAAAATACTAAGGGTTGTGATGGCACCTACCCCATCCCAACCATGGTAGGTAAGCCTAACTCAAAAAATGCAAAAAACTCAAAATAAGGAAAATTAGCGGAATAACACAATGGATAACTAATAAAACTCAATTCAATGATAATCAAATGAAATCAACTAGTAGACTCCAAATTACATCCCAAGACTCAGCTGTCACAAATACAAGAGAGACTCTAAGTATAAAATATATTAACAAAATACTATACTACTATTTTGAGAAAGTAAAAAATATAGAGATAAGTAAAAGAGGAAGCCGGGACAGTTTCCGAACACAGGAGCTCACCACAGCTTCAATGATACCAAGAGGCACAAACTCTATTCTCGGGGTCTACTTGTACCTAAATCTGCATCAGAAGGATGCAAAAAAGTAGGGGTGAATATGGTCCACTTGTACTCAGTAGGCATCATAGGCCGACTGAGCTTAAGCAATTACTATATCGAATAAAGAATACTAAAATAACCAGCATGCATAAAAGTTGTAATACCCCAACGTTTTTTGGGCTAAGATTTGGAACCGTTGTAAGCATGTAGTGGTGTCTGAATCTAATGAATCCTATTGTACCTCGATGTTACGATCAATTCGTACATGTGGGAAGTGCAATGTATGTGAATTAAGGTCTTAAGGAACCTCTAGCACAAGTTAAGTTGAAAGCTTCTCTACCGACTAAGTTTTTGTATAACTTTCTTATAGAATAAACTTCAAATGATCATTTGTCCTATTATATGTAGATTTACATAGCCCATGATCCACTAGGTTAAAGATATTTGAGTCTTCTTTCCAATGCCACCGACCGCGCATCGATCCGATTCTTGAGTAAAAAGTTATGCCCATTTTACTAGAAACTTCTCAGTTTATGCGGAAATCAGATTTTAGCACGGACCAGTGGAGGTCCACGATAAGGGCGTTTCATGGAGCTGGACCTCTGTGATAAGTCTGTGTCATGGAGGCCAGCCTCCGCGATAGCCCTGTGGCACAGAGGTGGTGCCCAACGGTATTTTTTTTTATTTTCTTACCCATTTTAAGGGTCTTTTGGACTTTTCCTTACCCAAAACCATTCCTCACCTATTCTAAATTTTCCTAAGTCCCTAAAGCATCTCATTAAATCAAAATTGTACGCTACTTTCCTCTCCTCTCATCCTCTTCAAGTCAATAAGCAAGAACACCTAGAGATCAAGGTTCCAATGGTCAAACTCAAACGTTTCGCAAATTTCTCTCCGTCAAAAGGTATGTTGAACAATTCTCTTTCAACTAAGTCTACTAGTAAATGATTTTCTAACTATGAAAGTGATTTTATACAAGTTTGAATGTGTATTTTATTGAATAATTTTTGGAAGAACTTACTTGAAGTTATGAACTCTTTTTACGAATTTCTTCCTTTGTTATTGAATATACTTGAGAATGGAGGATTATTGTTTGAAATATAAAACCCTTCTTATTTGAAAAGCTATGTTGGGGAAGATTCAAAGTCATGTAGTCATGTCTCTTGTGAGATTCATTTTACCATTTAAATCTTAGTTTTTTGATGAAGGATTAAAGGATTTCTACATCCCTCAATTTTGAAAATATTGTTTATTAACTATGAAATTTTCAACCTTTGAGGGATATATTAAATGTGTTTAAATCATTTAAAATGATGGAACAAATGATGTATAAATGATAAGAGTCCCAAAAGAACTTTTTTCTTAAATGTTTATGAAATGCTAAAATATGGTCTTAAGAGAATTAGATGGTTAACCAAGAAGTTATGAGTCGAACATGGCTCATTACCTGAAACTGTGTTTTGCCGACGTGGGTGTGAGTCAAATGGAGCTCTTCACTGTATGCTTGACTTGTTCAGTTGTATGTAGTTTATGATATGATTATAATATAATGCTTCGATCCTTGTGGCAAACTTGGATTAGAGGCTCCATCGATTGAGCTGTGGTCGGACCTACATAGCCCGTGATAAAAATTATATCGGTGATACCATCTAGTTCAGAAGTAAAATAAATCAATGTTTTGTTTGATGATTGAGAAATTTCCCCATATTCTGTTTTCATGATTTACTTTATGTTTTATTACTTTCCTTATAAATTGTTATGTCCCTTCCCTGGGTTGCATGCCAGTACTGATCGTACTAATCATTCTCGGATGTTACATTATTTCATGATGTAGATTTCAAGATACCTTCTCATGGTACTGTGCAACATTAGGATCATTCGGGACAACGTCAACAAGTGGTGAGCCCTCCATATTTCGAAAGGCGATTTCTATCTTTATTTTGACTATTATTTTCAGTTATGATATTGTCGAGGTCATTTCCCGACATTGGTATTTCATTCTTATGTTAGAGGCTTTGTATGTAGATGTTGTTTAAACATTTTATTCCCAACACTTTGTTAATTTTTAACTATGTTTTAAATGATGTTCTTAAATGGGTCTTTTCTTCCTTAAATGCTTTATTGAATATTCTTATGATGTTATGCTAAGGGGTCTTCTCGGGCCTTCATTGGTCTGGGTTGCCCGTTACGTCCAAGGACTGGTCTGGAGGCATGAAAAACTTGGTATCAGAGCATGATTCATGGTCCTAAGGTGTCTATGAAGCCGTGTCCAATAGAGTCTTGCTTATGGGTGTGTTGTGCACTACACTTATAATTAGGAGGCTATAGGGCATTTAGGAAATGTTTCACATTCTTTCATACTCCAGGCCGTGTGAAAGTGTTATCCATAAGAAAATTATTCAGACTTCCTACTCTACTTTAACTCCACTGACTACGCCTTATCTTCGAGGTGATAGAAGTACAAAGCTCAGACTCCTTACGATGTAATCCTATTTGTTTGAGTCATCCAAAAGGTTACAAGACTGCACAAGGACTTGAGAGGGATCCATTAGTGCGTCAAAGTCTATTAATTCCAAGAGTAACCCCCTCCTATTTTCCTGAATCATTCATTTGAGCTTAGGTGAAACATATTTTCAGACCCTTTCAAAAACTTTGTTTCAGCTGCCACGCTCAAGGGGGAAAGGTGTGTATGCGAGTGTTGGGATAATATTTTCACCCGAGAAAGTATAAACTAGGGTGTTATGATATGAGTAGTGAGATGATCCCAAAGCCAGAGATATATGGATCCATGAGTTTAGAACCCGGAGAGTGCAGGTAGTGAATGATCAAAGAAGGCAGCTAGAGTCTTGTACCCACTAAGTGAGTGATAGTGGTGGTATGCCCATATGGTATGGGTTTTAGTGTAGCAAGATTAACAAATCTTATGGAAATTGGTAGACGAAGAGTGGTTAGTTAAGATGTTATTGAATTGTTTAAAATAGGGGAGGAGCTCATGATGGCTGGATAGTGTAGTATAGACCAATTATAGGTTGTGAGCGTAAGGTTAGAGTGGTTACGAAGTTAAAATTTTAGACTTTAATTTGGGGAAATTGGAGATGGAGACTTAGTGAGGTTTATAGAACTATGAAGGTAGTTTAAGTGTATGGATGGGTAAGTAGACGTGATGTGAGAAGGAATAGCATGCTAATGGGCTGTAATGGGTTATATTGTAAGATTAGGACTGAGTATTCATATCATGTGATTTTAGAAGATCCAGAGTTTCTTGAAATTTATCTTGTAGTTGTAAGCCAATATAGTATATGAGAAGATGTGTCATGAATGTTAAGGTGAAATAGTAATATTGTGAAGGAGATTTTACTTGTAAGCCGTAGTTTATTGAAGAAGGAGTTAAGATCGACCACAATGTCAAAGTTTTGGTGGATTAGTGTTTCTTGATCTTTATTTGGTAGCTATAGGCCGGAATAGCATGCTAAGTTGTGATGTTAATTTTACCTAGTGTTGGACACTAAGCTTGAGTCAAGGATGGTCACCGAGGTAGAAAGAATGATAGTTGGGGATAATAATATTACTTTTATGAGACTAATCTAGTAGGCTTGACATGGTGCGTGAGAGGGCTAAGATTGATAACTTAGGGAAGGTTAGAATGTATAAGCATGATATATTCATGAGAACTAGTGTTGAAGCAGTGAATTGTGGCTACGTCATTAGATGAATAAGAGCCCTAAACTTATAAGAATAAGTTGTACCTGAGGTAATAAGTTGTTAGATGAGGTTGTAAGTTGTTAAGTGCTAGGTGCTCCTGATTTGTGTTCTTGAGTTGCTTTATATGGAGGAGGCTAGGTAGTAATTATTTGGTGTCCATTGGGATGGAATTTAGGGAATCGTGGATCTAAAGGGACGTTATGGAGCCTCTTTGTATACCTTTAAGATTCGTTGAAAATTGGGTGGATATGAGATTAGATAAATGCTAGTAGACTAAAGAGTGCAGAATAGATTTTAAAGTGTTAGAGGATATGGATGTGTGCGCCCAAGAGAATTACGTTTTAATTTTATAACTATAGAGATTAGAGTAAGTTAAGAGTAGTGTCCCTGGAGAGAATTCCCTAGAAAAGAGTTGGTATTTCCTAAATAATATTAGGGTGAGATTATCATTCATGTGTATAGTAATACTCCGCAGTGCCGAGTGTTGTATTTATAGATCTTTTTACAGAATAGGTCCGCAGGCCTAAGATAGTAACCTTTGAACTAAGGGGAAGATGATGAGGTGTAGAACCAAGGAAAGTCTTGAGTTTCGAGTGGTGATGAGTTTCAAAAAAGAGTTACAATGCGTGTCATAGCGACTCATTCTTATTCTAGCATATTCCTTATACTTCAACTTAAGAGGACACTCTACCCCTGTCTTATGCCTTTGATCATGCCTATGTATGAGGGTTGAATGTTCTATGTAGTCTCTTGTCAATGCTCTGTCCTTTGAAATGGAAGCGATAGAGTCTCTCAGTGGTGTAATCTTTCTCTAAGGTTCTAGGGATCCAAGGTCTATGTGTCACGACCCAACCTACCGGGCCGTGCGGGCGCCTACTCTAACCACCTAGATAGACGAACCCTTAACACCCAACCAATAGGTAACATGCGGAAATTAAAGTAAACCTTTAATTTAAGCCACCTTTATACATAACTGAAATCCTTTCCTTTTCAAATCCTGTTCAGAAATAGGCTACATAAGAAATTACGGAAAAACCTTTACAATATTTAAACCCCTCCCTAGGATCTAGTCTAAACAGGTACAAGATCTTCTACAAGATGACACAAAGAGATAAAAGACCCAACTTCTGCCATGGAATCGAAGACAAAAGTTGCTGGAGACCCTCATCGCCGTTAACCTATGAAACATCACTAACCTGCAACCAGACAATACCAAAAAGGTATAGCAAGAATAGAGTCAGTACAAACACACATACTGGTAGGCATCATCGGTCGATCCGAATCCATTCCGACCATCATATAAGAAAAACAGGGAAAGACATGAAATAAACATTATGGCTCCCTCCTTCACCTTTAACCTTGACCCTGACATCTAGGACTTCCCAAGTCACCTTGTCACCTAGACCTCCCAAGTCACCTTGTCACGTAGACCTCCCAAGTCACCTTGACACATAGACTTCCCAAGTCACCTTGTCACGTAGACTTTCCAAGTCACCTTGGCACGTAGACTTACCAAGTCACATTTAACCTTTACCCCTGTCAACTACCTTGACTAAATGTTCAGACATGACCCGGCTAGCTGCCCAACAAAACCAATATTATACCCCAGTATTACCTACCATTTTCCAGACCTTCCCTGACCTCTAGGACAACTTTACCACCTGGTTATATTAACCAATAACCATGCCCAGCCTCTCCGTCTTCCTCTATATTTACCCACCACATGCAACTCACCTAGAAACCATTGACACTTTCAATGACAACAACAAAGTTATATCTAAATTCGTTTCTCATCCCAAAACCCGGACCCTCCAAGGATCCTCTAACCATACCTAAGTGTTCAACAGGCTACCCAGTCTACCCCAAGACCCATCCTTATGCTTATTCACATAATTAATCCTTGACCATCATTAGTACACTTAATGACAATAAAACATGAACTCATAACCTCTTTTACATAGTCCGGACCCACCCGGATCCCCCTAACACATCTAGGTGTTAACATGATAACCCATTCTACACCAAGACCAAACTCATAACATGATGTAACAACCCGGCCTACACCAAGACCAATAAATAACATGATATAACAACCCGGCCTAAACCAAGACCAAACTAATAACATGATATAACAACCCGGCCTACACCAAGACCAAACTCAATAGACATATCAGAATTCCCGGTCACTCAAGGACCACCATTGAACATCACAATTCAATAAAAATAGCCCGGTCCACTCACATAACCAATAACAATTAATGCAATGCAACAGTATCAATGCAATGCTGCAGTAAGATAAACCCGTACCAGGCGTGGTACCCGAACCAACCAAACAGTAACCTGTACCAGGCGTGGTACACGTGCCAACCAATTAGTAACCTGTACCAGGCGTGGTACCCGTGCCAACCAAATAGTAACCTGTACCAGGCGTGGTACCCGTGCCAACCAAATAGTAACCTGTACCAAGAGTGGTACCCGAGCCAACCGAATGTCAATAACCACAGTCAATAGATGAACACACACAACTTGTAAGACCCACAAGTATACACCGTTCAACACAGACTATAAGCAGGAACCTAGACATTCCACACAACTTTCCTAAGCAATGTAAAGCATACAATCACTTAGACATGAGTACATGAATATACAACATTCACGGAAAATCATAAGTCATTACCTACCCCTTTTCCAGGTAACTGGTGAACCCTTAAATCCCGTCTGAAGACTATTCCCCGGTTCACCCCTTTTTATTATAACATGCAACTAGCGATTTCCCCTTTTTGAGATAAACATACAAAAATGCTACACGATTCCCTTCCTAACCTTACCAAGACCGCCGATAAGCCTCAAGCCCTAAATATTCCTGAAACCCCAGCTAGGAGTTTCCTATTCCCGTTTCCCGCATGCTTTCCAAGCACTTTCCCGGTTCCCTGAACCTTCTCGACGTACCAGTCCATCAACCCATCATTTTATGTCAACAATATAAATAAGCTAACCACATAATGCCATTCACAAAACCCACCATTTACTCCGTACATCCTAGAAACAACACAATAATTCCTGAATCCGCCAGATTCCGTGACCGAAAGCCTAAAACATGGATTCTCTCTTTCTACTATACAAAATACAGAAAGTAAACAGGTCTATCTACTCATAAAACCTAGCCTACCTGGATGCCATGAAGCTACAACCGTGCATTTCTGGTAATGGCATTCTTGGCGGTCCTGCAGGCCTGAATCCGTGGTTTTGCATCCCTTTTACCAAAATTCCTCCTCCCCATGGCTCCCAAGCCTTGGAGCAGCCTAGGAGGGTTTTTGGAATAGCTCTCGTCTATTTTTGGAGCTGAAGGGAAAATAATGAAATTTAAAACCTGTTTCTGGGTTTTCTGGTCCTGTTACTCCTATAACGGTCCCTGCTCCGCTATAGCGGTCCCGCTATGGCGGACAACTCCCGCTATAGAGGTCTTAAGCGGTGTTGACCGCCTTGACCACCGCTATAGCAATATTTTCCACCGCTATAGCAGAGGGCGCTACCGTGGATGGTTGCGCTCATCACGGACAGAATGTCCAAAAATCTCCAAAATTTGCCCATTTTACAACGCACTTATTTCCCCCGATGATCCAAAACAACCCCTTCACGTCAATCGCAATTTTGGGAGTTCTACTCACCCGAATTCGATTCCAAAAAGTCCCCCGGATTCCTTTTTATTTTGGCTACGTGGAAAACTAGCTCAAAACACGATACCTAACCCAATCCTTACCCGGATTGTCCTAGACCATACCTCGCTCCAAAACTGAAAGAGACTAGCCTAGCCCAGAATTTTCAACTCCCAAACCAAAAAGTTTTCTAACCTAAAACTTGGCACGAATAGTTTACCCATAACAACGAACCCGATCGTTACAACAAATACAAATTTACCCATCGTTCATCCCCGAACGATCCCTAAGGTAGAGGGAAAGAACAAGCCCGTCCCTCAATCTTAATACTCTACCATGACAGCGTAAATATAACCTTACACAAACCACTGAAACTTCCCAATCCCTTGGTATACCCAACTCAACCCAAAATTTAACTCACTTCTGCTCTATCAAGGAATTCTTTTCTTTGAGCCGCACAAGGCAACTAGATTACCCCTCCCCGAGTGCCCAAAAAATCTAGGGCCTCATTTAAACACCAGAGCAAAAGAACTCTCCTAATGAACAAAAATAGCTTTCCCCCGCCAAGGGGCTAGATCCCACCATGTCGATCCTCTTTCCACTATGCCTGGAGTTCTTGTAGCCCGTACTCTATTCCGGAAGCTTCGTACGGGGTACTAAGCCCCTCACATATCATAGTACCACCTTATTCCTATCAACACTATGCCCCGAGACACAACATATCTCTAAATCATGCAACAACAAAGATTCCATTGGAACTCATTCTAGCTTGAGGTTTTGGCAACTCCTGTTCTAGGGGAAAAGTCTATCCGAGTACTTACACCCCAACCAATGCTATGACGAGCACACCCTCACCGCTAATGATCATCAATACTAAAACAAGTCAATAATCACCCTCACAATACAAGCCCATGAGCATTGTCCCACACTACTCAGTCAATCACGGGTCATTTATCAAATTCTACATGAGTGACTATTCCCACCGATGGTCAATCATAATTTTACCAACATCCCAGGCTACCATATCTACCCTTTCCTTTTTATCGCACATGGGTGCTAAATTCCTGACAAATACCTTATATGCATACTATATTAGCTATCTGGATATTTTCCTTGCTTCACATAGCAACTACAAATGTAACCATTGCCTCTAGATGCCTCAGGAATGAAATAAAAACAAGGTAAAGTAGGGCAGGCACTCTTCCCCACGCCCTTCGGCTGTAGCGGTAAAAATCCCGCTATAGCGGGATCACCGTAGCGGTCTAGTTCCGCTATGGCAATCTCGACGGTAACAACCCAGAAATTCAAAATTTCTAGCAAGTGTATCCTTCTCCTTCCCCGGTTACCATTGTCTAGTCCTGTAAATCCCGCCATGGTCCTAAACCACCCTTAAGACCATTCCTGGCATCAAACGCATCACAATTCAGCATAAAATATTATCAATCACAAAGAGTTAGAACTAGAAAATTGTTCCCAACATTATCTTCCCGCCATTACACACTAATGACTCCTTTGTTACCATGGTTCCCAACCAAGTCCCGACTGTCCTGAAACTGAACCTTCCCTACAGTCACAGTTCCCAATCCCTTTCTCTTACCATCTATACCAATGATAAGTCTATACCCGAATGTAAATGCAAAGCATTCCAATTGGGACCTACCATAATTTATCGCTAAAGCAAATCACAAATCTTTAAGTCAGATTAAATTTACTGAAGTCACAATCAGGAGTTATCACAAAAGAAAATTTCCTTACCGAAATCCCTGCTATCAAGCAATGATAGCCCCTTTTCCCCTTGGTTCCCAACCAAGTCCCGACTGTCCTGAAACCAAAGCTTCCCTACAGTCGTAAATCCTTTTTCCCTCACCATCTTAACCAATGATGAGTCCTTTCTTGAAAGTAATAATAAATTTTACTCTGCACACATAACATTTTATCACCAACCAAATCATACCAATTCAATTTATGAAGACCTTTAGACCCATAATTTCACAGTAAGGCAACCAATCACATACCAATCAAGAAATCATACAAGCACTGTAACACACAAAAAATTTGGTTTCAGACTACAACGAAATCAAGTCACCTAATTTACTCTCTATTCGTCCCATGGATGACCATTATCCGATCATCCATGTCTTACCGTAACTCCCGCTATTAAGAAATAATAGCCATTGTCCCTGGTACTTATTTACATACCAACCACTTGAAACCTGAGTTCCCATAAGTATATATATCATTTTCCCTTATCATTTTTACCAATGATAAGACCCTGCCCCGCATTTACCATACTATTTTCCACTTGGATTACAAAACAAGAACTCCTTCAATTATTAACACATAACCAAGTTAAGACTCCTTGCTAACCACAAATATAAAAGTAACTCAAGTAACTACACACCACACAATCGCGGTCATTCAAATAATGCAATGCATACAATCACGAGTCTCAAGCTCTAACACTGAATCAAACCAGTTTCATCACTTTTCATTCGCTTCATGGATGACCGTTAGCCGATTCATCCATCTTTTACATATCCTCCCAGGCCAGATACCAATTGGAACCTTTCCGGTTCCAATTTCCCTTGCTTGTTTGTCGTACCCAGAGTCCAATGACATCCTTCACCTTGTTGAGATACCAATTGGAATCGAGAGATACCAATTGGACTCAACTCATATAAGCAAGTAACGTAACCGCACGAAAAGGAATAAAAGAAGAGAAGTGTTTACTAGAATGCTTCATAGTTTCCCTAGGATTAGATATGGACATCAACACACCAATCCGTAAGAATTTATTCGACATTTTGCTCTTGTGCTGGGAGGCCGGTAACCTAGGCTCTAATACTATTTGTCATGACCCAACCTACCAGGCCGTGCGGGTGCCTACTCTAACTACCTATATAGACAAACCCTTACCACCCAACCAATAGGTAACATGCAGAAATTAAAGTAAACCTTTAAATTAAGCCACCTTTATACATAACTAAAATCCTTTCCTTTACAAATCCTGTTCAGAAATAGGCTACATAAGAAATTGCGGAAGAACCTTTACAATAGTTAAACCCCTCCCTAGGGTCTAGTCTAAACAGGTACAAGAGCTTCTACAAGATGACACAAAGAGATAAAAGACCCAACTTCCACCATGGAATCGAAGACAGAAGTTGTTGGAGACCCTCATTGCCGTGAACCTATGAAACATCACCAACCTGCAACCAGACTATAACAAAAAGGTATAGCAAGAGTATAGTTAGTACAAACACACATACTGGTAGGCATCATCAGTCGACCCGAATCCATTCCTACCATCATATAAGAAAAACAGGGAAAGACAAGAAATAAACATTATAGCTCTCTCCTTCACCTTTAACCTTGACCCTGACATCTAGGACTTCCCAAGTCACCTTGTCACCTAGACCTTCCAAGTCACCTTGTCATGTAGACCTCCCAAGTCACCTTGACACGAAGACTTCCCAAGTCACCTTGTCACGTAGACTTCCCAAGTCACCTTGGCACGTAAACTTCCCAAGTCACATTTAACCTTTACCCCAGTCAACTACCTTGACTAAATGTTCAGACATGACCTGGCTAGCTTCCCAACCAAACCAATATTATACCCCAGTATTACCTACCATTTTCCAGACCTTCCCGGACCTCTAGGACAACTTTACCACTTGGTTATATTAACCAATAACCATGTCCAGACTCTCCGTCTTCCTCTATATTTACCCACCACATGCAACTCACCTAGCAACCATTGACACTTTCAATGACAACAACAGAGTTATATCTAAATCCCTTTCTCATCCTAAAACCCGGACCCTCCAAGGATCCTCTAACCACACCTAAGTGTTCAACAGGCTACCCGGTCTACCTAAGACCCATCCTTATGCTTATTAACACAATTAATCCTTGACCGTCATTAGTACACTTAATGACAATAAAACATGAACTCATAACCTCTTTTACATAGTCCGGACCCACTCGGATCCCTCCTAACACATCTAGGTGTTAACATGACAACTCGGTCTATACCAAGACCAAACTCATAACATGATGTAACAACCTGGCCTATACCAAGACCAACAAATAACATGATATAACAACCCGGCATAAATCAAGACCAAACTAATAACATGATATAACAACCCGACCTACACCAAGAACAAACTCAACAGACATATCAGAATTCTCAGTCACTCAAGGACCACCATTAAACATCCCAATTCAATAAAAATAGCCCGGTCCACTCACGGAACCAATAACAATCAATGCAATGCAACAGTATCAATGCAATGCAATAGTATCAATGCAATACTACAGTAAAATAAACTCGTACCAGGCGTGGTACCCAAGCTAACCAAATAGTAACCTGTACCAGGCGTGGTACCCATGCCAACAAATTAGTAACTTGTACCAGGCATGATACCCATGCCAACCAAATAGTAACCTATACCAGGCGTGGTACCCGTGCCAACCAAATAGTAACCTATACCGGGCATGGTACCCGAGCCAACCAAATGTCAATAACCACAGTCAATAGATGAACACACACAACTTGTAAGACTCACATGTAAACACCGTTCAACACAGACTATAAACAGGAACCTAGACATTTCACACAACTTTTCTAAGCAATGTAAAGCATACAATCACTTAGACATAAGTACATGAATATACAACATTCACGGAAAATCATAAGTCATTACCTAGCCCATTTCCAGGTAACTGCTGAACCATTAAATCTCATTCAAAGACTATTCCCCGATTCACCCCTTTTTATTATAACATGTAACTAGCGATTTCCCCTTTTTGAGATAAACATACAAATATGCTACACGATTCCCTTCTTAACCTTAGCAAGACCGCCGATAAGCCTCAAGCCCTAAATATTACTGAAACCCCACTTAGGAGTTTCCTATTCCCATTTCCCGCATGCTTCCCAAGCACTTTCTCGGTTCCCCAACCTTCCTAATGTACCAGTCCATCAACCCATCATTTTATGTCAACAATATAAATAAGCTAACCACATAATACCATTCACAAAACCCACTGTTTACTCCGTACATCCAAGAAAAAACACAACAATTCCTGAATCTGCCAGACTCCTTGCCCGGAGACCTAAAACATGGATTCTCCATTTCTACTATACAAAGTACGGAAAGTAAAAAGGTCTAACTACTCATAAAACCTAGCCTACCTGGATGCCAAGCAGATGCAACCGTGTGTTTTTGGCTCCGTGAAGGCATTTCTGGCGGTCCTGCAGGCCTGAATCTGTGGTTTTGCGTCCTTTTTACTAGAATTCCTCCTCCCCATGGCTCCCAAACCTTGGAGCAGCCTAGGAGGATTTTTGGAATGGCTCTCGCCTGTTTTAGAAGCTGAAGGAAAAATAATGAAATTAAAAACCCATTTCTGGGTTTTCTGGTCCCGTCGTTCCGCTATAGTGGTCCCTCTATAGCGGATAATTCCCGCTCTAGCGGTCTTAAGCGGTGTTGACCCCCTTGACCACCGCTATAGCGATATTTTTCACCGCTATAGCGGAGGGTGCTACCACAGACAGTTGCACTCCTCACGGATAGAATGCCCAAAAATCTTCAAAATTTGCCCATTTTACAAAGCACTTGTTTCCCCCGATGATCTGAAATAACCCCTTCACGTCAATCGCGATTCTAGGGGTTCTACTTACCCGAATTTGATTATGAAAAGTCTCCTGGACTCCCTTTTGTCTTGGATACATGGAAAACTAGCTCAAAACACGACACCTAACCCAATCCTTACCCGAATTGTCCTAGACCATACCTCGCTCCAAAACCGACCGAGACTAGTCTAGCCCAAAAATTTCAACTCCCAAACCCAGAAGTTTTCTAACCCAAAACTTGGCATGAATAGTTTACTCGTAACGACGAACCCGGTCGTTACACTATGCTACGATGCTCATGATCTATTAACCCATATCTTACATTATGCTCAGTACTATAAACTCAAGCTACATGATATGTCCAAAATGGCTATTGAAATCATCTTACATCATGTACATGCTCAGATCAAACTTCTTGAAAGATTTGTGCTTTTGATTTCCTTTCTCTAAGCCCTGTGTACGTCCACCCTTGATAGTTATGGATGGTTATGGTATGTCTATGCTCAGAATAACCCTCAGTTCAGGTCTTGTGTGTTCAGAATATGAAGTACCCATGCCCATCGCACCGAGTTCCCCAGATCTTATCTTGAGTGACAAGGTCACTCTAAGTATAAAATAGATATTGAACAACATCCATGTATCCCCAATGCTCATGCTCTTGTTAAAGATTTTCATTTCATACTCCATGTTTATGGTCAAGAGTTAGGTCTCTATTTGGAGTTCATGATATCAATATATTCCTTCAGTAACATTTATCTTATATCAGGGAAGCTGTGTGTCACGCCCTGAGGTTACCCCCTAGATGTAATACGGGACCCAGGACCACAAGTGCCCCAAGTTAACCATTGGTCATAGCATACTCAGTTATTTAAAAGAAAACATAGCAAAATCATAAATATAAAGTTAGGCAACCCAATCCATATATGATAAAGTCAAGATGAAACAAAGTCGAAAGAGAGACTCGAATACTGTCTATGTCTGAAAAGCCTCTACACATGAAATAAGGAGTTGCTAGGACAAGACCCTAGCTAACTCAAAGTACAAAAGTAAACAGCCATAAACTATCTAGGATCATAACTAGCCCTCGAATAATAAGGACTCACCAACATTGACTGGAATGGCCTGCGGTCTCTAGCCACTTGCCTGAGGAAGGGAACCTGAATCTGCATCATCAAGAGGATACATCACAAAATATGCATCAGTACTATATGATGTACCGAGTATGTGAGATATGCAAGATCATAACAAAAACATGCTTAAAACTAGCTTATTCATATAAACGGATAGCATAAGTATATATCAAGATATAAGATATAAAATATTAAGTTAAGTCAAGATTCAAAGTAAAGTATCATGTAACTTCATAGCTTAAAAATAATCATACGGGAGTTTCTCTTAACTGACATAAACCATGCTGAGCTACATGGAGTCTAGTGTCATGCACCCACACTGAAAAAGGCTTTCCTAACCGGCCAAGGTTAGAACCATGTCATAAGAATCCTTTCATAAGCCACGGAGGGCAACCTACGGTGGTAACGTAGTTTTGGACTTGGGTTATCTAGAACCCTCACCGCTCAGTGCTAAATACTACTCCCAAATCATATATAACATAGGGTTCACATACATGTGACATATCTAGATGTCAAAGCTTGTTCACAAATATGTTCATAACCTGGATCTTCATACTACTCACGAACCTTAGTTTGAAAAAATGATTCATGGGCATTGATGGCACATCGGGTGTCTTGACTTGCATAATAATTCATAACTTGAAAACTTGCATGACTCTAGTTCAATTTCATAATAACTTATACTTTCATAGAATATAGGAATTAGGCATGCACTTGCTTGAAATTCATGAAAGCATGCTATCAAATCCCCAATTTACTTGAATCAATTAATGCATATAGAATTTGCTACAATTAACCTTCAATTCATGAAATAGAAGTCCATATGTAAAAACCCATGCAAAATCATGCAATTTAATAGTAATTTTATAGTAAAATCATGAGAAGACAATTTATAGCATAGCCCATAAGAATTGGGTAAGAACCCTAATTTGAAAATTCATGAAATCAAAATAGAATTTGAGGGTTTTGGGCATAAGGATGAAAGGAATACCTTATTGAATATCCATATACCTTGATTGAAGCTGACCCAACTGAAATTGGAAAGAAAAAGAGGCTTGAACTTGAAGCTTGAAGGAGTTTTTCCCCCAATTTGGTAGATAGATGAGGGATAATGAGAGTCTTAGGCTAAATGGGGTAGAAACCCTACTATAAGTGGTCAAAACAACCTCACTTAAGAGTTAAAAGGGTGAGTAATTACAAAAATACCCGTAGGATTAAGTTAGGAAAAAGCTGGAAAAATTCAACTTTTAGGGATCACAGATGGATTCCACGAGTCGTAGACTAAACCATGGCGCGTGGTTTCCACTCGTGGTTCCTTGACAAACAATCAGACTGCAGAAGGCTTTCTACGATTTAAAAGGATGACTCGTGGAACCAGTTCATAGTTTCTGGCCCAATGATCAAGCTGCTGAAGAGGAACTATGAGTCAACAGAACGGTCCGTAGTTCAAACTACGGTCTGTAAACTTGACTCGTGGTTCCTAAGAAAACAGTCAGTCCACAGGTTAAGTTCCACGAGTGGATAGGATGACTCATAGAATGAACTACAGTCTGTAGAACCCACTCATAGTTCTCGGACCAGAGGCTAACCCTGCAGAAGGCAAACCACGAGTTCATTCCACAACTCGTGGTTCAAACTATGGTCCATGGTTTGGACCCGTAATTCCTGGAAAGTTCAAAATTTTCAGAGATTTTAATTTAAACAAGTGAAACCAATTCTAGTGTGTTAGACTGTCAGTAAAGAAAGATAAGTAGTGGTCTAGATGGAAGGTAGTAGACATTATTCGCTATATGCGTTGATGTGAAAATTTTATGTCGTAAGTGGTGATGTGTAGTATTCAGAGGAGGTTATATAGTTGAAAGTTGTTGCTAAATCTAAGGGTTATTAGCTATATCATTTAAGGTGGGGAGACTTTTATTCCTACGTCCAACACAATCCTTATTTCATATCACGCATCAATCTAAATTCATGCTTATAATTTCCAAAATTTCATGCCTTACATTAGTATGATCATGTTCCATAAAACTTATGTCCTATATCATGCCTATGCCAAGTCTCATATGCCTCACAATTCCTTCTCACATGATTTTCTTGATGTTGTCATAGAGAGCCTCTGGATGTCTTTCTATATTTGTTTAAAAGAGAATTCTTGATGTAAAGTTATATCCTTTAATTCCTTACTTGTATGGCTTCAATAAGTCCCTACCCATCATTCGAGGATGAATAATCCCAAGGAGGAGATATTGTAATACCCCAAATTTTTTCGAGCTAAGATTTGGAACTATTCTAAGAATGTAGTGGTGTCCGAACCCAATGAATCCTATTGTACATCAATGTTCAGATCAATTCATATGTGTGGGAAGTGCAATGGATGTGAATTAAGGTCTTAAGGAATATCTAGCACAAGTTAAGTTGAAAACTTCTCTACCGACTAAGTTTTCGTATAACTTTCTAAAAGGGTCAACTTCAAATGATCATTTCTCCCATTATATGAAGATTTACATAGCCCATAACATACTAAATTAAATATTTTTTAGTCTTCTTTCCAACGCCACCAATCGTGCATTGGTCCGAGTCCCAGGTAAATAGTTATGCCCATTTTACTAGACACTTCTCAGTTTATGCGGAAATCAGATTTCGGCACAAACCAGTGGAGGTCCATGATAAGGGCGTGTCACGAAGCTGGACCTCCGTGATAAGGCCGTCATGGAGGCCAGCCTCCACAATAGCCCCATGGAATGGAGGTGGTGCCCAGCGGTATTTTCTTCGATTTTCTTATGTATTTTTAAGGGCCTTTTGGACTTTTCCTTACCCAAAACCATTCCTTACCTATTCTAAATATTCCTAAGTCCCTAAAGCGTCTCATTAAATTAAAATCATACGCTACTTTCCTCTCCTCTCATCTTCTCCAAGTCAAGAAGCAAGAACACCTAGGTTCAAGGTTCCTATGGTCAAACTCAAACGTTTCACGAATTTCTCTCCATCAAAAGGTATGTT
This sequence comes from Jaltomata sinuosa, assembly GCA_003996215.1. Classification (NCBI taxonomy): domain Eukaryota; kingdom Viridiplantae; phylum Streptophyta; class Magnoliopsida; order Solanales; family Solanaceae; genus Jaltomata; species Jaltomata sinuosa. The sequence goes on from QJPP01004879.1 coordinate 26,530, forward strand.
GAACAATTCTCTTTCAACTAAGTCTACTAGTAAATGATTTTCTAACTATGAAAGTGATTTTGTACAAGTTTGAATGTGGATTTTGTTGAATGATTTTTGGAAGAAGAACTTACTTGAAGTTACGAACTCTTTTTACGAAATTCTTCCTTTGTTATTGAATATACTTGAGAAAGGAGGATTATTGTTTGAAATACGAAACTCTACTTATTTGAAAAGATATGTTGGGGAAGATTCAAAGTTATGTAGTCATGATTTTTGTGAGATTCATTTTACCATTTAAATCTTGGTTTTTCGGTGAAAGATTAAAGAATTTCTACGTTCCTCGGTTTTGAATTATTGTTTATTATCTATGAAATTTTCAACCTTTGAGGGATATGTTAAATGTGTTTAAATCCTTTAAGATGATGGGACAAATGATGTATGAATGATGATGGCATAATATGATATGTACGACTTGCAAGTCTTGGTATGACAATACCAACCTACGAATGCCTTAAAATGATAAGAGTCCCAAAATAACGTTTTTTCTTAAATGTTTATGAAATGCTAAAATATGGGCTTAAGAAAATTAGATGGTTAACCAAGAAGGTATGAGTTGAACGGGGCTCATTACTTGAAACTGTGTTTTGCCGATGCGGGTGTGAGTAAAACGGGGCTCTTCACTGTGAGTCGAATGGGGATCTTCACTGTGAGTCGAACGGGGCTCTTCACTGTATGCTTGACTTATACAATTTTATGCAGTTTATGATGTGATTATGGTATAATGCTTTGATCCTTGTGACAAACTTGGATTGGAGGCTCTGCCAATCGAGCTGTGGTTGGACACACATAGCCCGTGGTGAAAATAATATCGGTGATACCATCTAGTTCAGAAGTAAAATAAATCAATATTTTGTTTGATGATTGAGAAATTTCCCCATATTCTATTTTCATGATTTACGTTATGTTTTATGACTTGCCTTATAAACTGTTATGTCCCTTTACCTGGGTTGCATGCCAGTACTCATCGTACTGACCGTCCTCAGATGCTACATCATTTCATGATGTAGATTTCAAGACACTTTCTCATGATACTGTGCAACATTAGGATCGTTCGAGACAACGTCAACAAGTGGTGAGCCCTCCATCTTTCGGAAGGCGATTTACATCATTATTTTGACTATGATTTTCAATTATGGTATTTTTGGGGTCATGTCCCGACATTCGTATTTCATTCTTATGTTAGAGGCTTCGTGGACTTCTGTAGATGTTGTTTTCCCCACACTTAGTTAAGTTTTAACTTTGTTTTAAATGATGTTCTCAAATGGGTCTTTTCTTTTGCAAATGCTTTATTGAATATGCTTATGATGATATGCTAAGGGGTCTTCTCGGGCCTTCATTGGTCTGTGTTACCCGTTACTTCTAAGGCCTGATCCCGGGGTGTGACAAAAGTCCCAACAATTCAATATAAATAACATGATATATCTCAGTCAAAGTAACAATCCAAATGATGGTGCAATGCAATGATATGGGATGAGATGCAATGGCCATGCCTACTGGTATACACCCTCTTCTTGGTTTATGGTGGAAGGTAGGACCCATGGGGGACTCGCGAGGTCCATATACCACACTCGAAATTCTGCCTCAGATGCAATCAATATCAATACTCCATCCAGAATGTCACAACAGATTGGATTTTTAAAAGTGAATCTCTATCCGGAATGTCGCATCCCATTGGGTTTATAAAATTGAATCTCCATTCAGAATATCACATCGGATCAATTTTATATAAAAATATTTCATCCTCTTTCAAAATCAGTGTTTTCAATAGTACAACTCAGTAATCCATGATATGAATGAATGAATATGTATGCACACAAAATAACAATAAGCCAATTAGAAAGATATAATCAAAATCTCAGAATCACAATAATTTCATGAAAACTGACTATGAGCCTCAACCTCAATCCAGGAATCTAAGTCCCTCATCACCAACACAATATATGCCTCAACTTAGGCATCACAATGATAATTCACCTCATTTACTATCATGATCAGCACAAGCCCCCACACGGGCATCACAATAACATAAATCAACTCAAATTCTATTATGATCATTAAGTCAACCCTCCCATAGCATGTTTTATATGATAAGTCCCCACCAAAGCAAAATATGAAAAAAGTTAAGTCATAACCTAGCTCGAAGCCGAACAACAAGCTCTATAAGCTTACACCTGAGCCTTTCCCTTACGAAGAGTCTCTCGTACGAGCCATCTGCGGAAGAGTGAACTAGAAAAAATAAGATTTCAGGAAACCATCTAAGATAAGACGCACGATATAGAAGCAAGAAATGATCCGTATTTCATAATATGCCACTGTACCCTCCCAAAGATAGAGCACAGACGTCTCTGCCCCAATCTGCAGGACTCTACTAGATATTAGATCCTATACCGATGACACCGGTGAACCTAGGCTCTGATACCAAGCTTCCATGACCCGACTTCTCAGGTCATGATGTCATCTACAACCCCTCTGTAGGCAAACCAATCTCCATAGCCTGAAACAGCTAGTAATAGGCTACTTTCTAGGCAAGCACGCGGAAGAAGCATAATAAGCGGAAGCAAGATAAAAAGTAGAGAAATATAACAATTATAATATATATATATAGAGTAAACTAAACCATACTACGACCTGGTATCACAGTAGAAGAGCTGCTACTAAATATACAGAGTACAATAGGGTACAAAATAGAATATACAATTATCTCTGAATAACAAACAGAGTACTTGGTACAAAAGAAGAGATAAAAGTTAAGCTTCGGTCACCAGGAGCTCACCCTAAGTCTTGAAGCTCAGAAGCACTGCAAAGTCTGCGCACGATCAATGGTGATAACTCACACTAGGATTTGCACCAGAAGATGCAGAAGTGTAGTATGATCACCAATTGCAAAGCAATGGGTACCCAGTAGGCATCATAGGCCGACTGAGTGCATATAAGATATAAAAGCAGTATAAAGCAGAAAAGAAGAAAATAGACACAGAGGAAAACAATTGAAAGCACACGGAAGCTAGAAATCATATGCAAGACAAGGAGAAAACAAGAATACCATGCTAGCCACAAAAAATATATATCACAGAACACAGGTGAAAGAATAGAGAACGCACCTGGATCCTTACAACAATAATATATATATAGAGAGTTTAAGAAATATGGCGGTATGCCAGTAACCTCAATAAACAGGGAAGAAATAAAAAACAACTAAATATGATCATGCTTGAAATACAACTAACAAAGTAAGGATAATCGAACAATAACCCACAAGTAGATATAATATGAACAGGTACTATGATAGGAGCAAGTAAACTAATTTTACCTACAGTCACAACGGGCACCCATACACCCGAGGAATGCATACAAGTGAAAACAAACCCTTTTGCATCCCATACTACCGGAGTGTACACACAATAAACAACAAAGAAGAGTAGAACCGAACACATAATGAATGATATGATATGATATGATGAAACCAGGTGGTATCGTATGTACCTCCTCCGGCACCCGTAGGTCTAGCAGGTAGGACCCATGGAAGGCTTCCCCCGTATACCTTTACTACTCTGTATACCCCTCCAATGGTACTCTCAGCCTGTAGCCCTTATTCCAGATCGGCAAGGTCCATAAAGGTCTCTGTGATCACATACAACTCTCAATATCTCAAGTAAAGTGCCTGGACTATAACCGGGTCTAAAATCAGTGGAAAAAGTTAGGTCTAGCTCTCTGGCCCAATCAAGCCTAGTATAGTATCAAAAGCATTAGTAAATCATGTCTAGCACTCTGACCTAGCCGATGCTAGTGTCAGTCTAAAATTAGAAGTAAATCATATCTAGCACTTGTCCTAGCTGAGTCTAGAATTAGTGTGAAAATCATTTCGAAAATCTCTTCTACTCCAAGAAGATTCATAAACCAGTTTATATATATTTATAGCCATTTATATGGAAAAACTGTCCCTCGGGGATACACAAAGTTAGAAAATCGATGATAATTAGGCCCGTAGCCATAGTAGTAGTAAAATCAAATGCACAAAACCCTTTTGCATGATAATGATAACATGATCGCAAATAATCAATAGACCAATGGCTCACAATCAACCTACCGACCCTGCAAAGGCTCAAATCCGCTCTATGGCACAAATAACCAATAACATAATCTCAAATTGATGTTTGAGACTCACAAACATTCCCAAATATCCCACTATTTATTATCCAGAGCCATAAATGAAGGCCACACAGGGCCACAAGGGGTAATACTACAAAATGAGATCAAATACTAAAGCGAACGTATGAAATGAAATAGACAAAATGAAAGTGGACAAGGTCTGGGGTGCAAACCTAATAAACCCAACCCAAAAATGCTAAATTGTACAATTATAGCCTATATACGCAAAGTCTAAGGTAGGGAAAATCGTAACCTACCTGGCGTCTGACGAATAGTTGGTGGGAAGACAAAGCCCGAGCCTAAAATACTCTTAGAAGCCTCGAATAACACTCACACTATCAAGAATGTAATCTACGCATTCAAACAAAGCTAACGATACCCATATTGCTAAAAGTTTAGCTGGGTCAAAATCAGGGTCAAAAGCAGACCCGTGGGCCCCACAACTCAAAACTGGAAATGAAAAATAGTGTAATGCTCATAACATTGCTAGGAGCACATGCTCAAAAATTGATAAGAATTTGATCACCGGAAGGGCTCAAAACAACACCTCAATTCAAGAATAACTTTAGGAATCAAAAGGAGGAATTTATGGAATTTAAACACGAAAGCTTACCAATTAGAAGCCAGGAAATGATCACGGACTGGAAATGATCCACCACCAACCTTTGGAATGGATCAAAATTGACTTTGGAGCTTAATGTTAATGGAGAAAATGAGTTTGGGGGTTGTTTAAAATGAAAAGGGGAAGAGGGCAACTTTATATGCTGCTAGCTACATGGGCGCAGGCGCAGCCCTGGCACGCAATTGCCACAGCAGGCGATGAGGCACATGCTCGCCCCTTGCAATTCTGACAGGTACCACAGGTGCGGAACCCAGGCGTAGGCGCGGCAGTGCAGGTGCAGCCAAGGCACCCAGCGTTGTGCCATGCCAGAAGCAGCCACAACCAGCTGCAACACAAGCCAAAAACAACTCAGATGGACCCTCAGGAAGAATCCGGGGTCCCGCAAATGCAAATAAACTATGCTACTCAACTAAAAATGGCATTCTGAACTTAATAGTATCGACAAAATTCCCAATGGAGGCCAATTTAACAAAAAATGGGCCCTACACCCAAAACCAACCTTAGGCCAACTTTAACCAATATGGAACCTAAAGGCCAAACACGAGTCCATAAGCCTCGGTACCCAAACCAAAGGTCCCTCTAACCCAAAGTCGACATTCTGGAGCTAACAACACTAATGGTATTTCCATCCGAGGCCGTCTTCTCTGAATGTTGACCAAAGTCAAATTTCCAAGTTCATCTGGCTAGAAAACATAGAAAGCAAGATAAAACTAAACTAAAGGCTCCTAGATCCTGGCTAAGGGTCCAACTAGACCAAATTCCATGCTCCAGAGCTAATGGAACTGTCAAAATTTGATTCCGAGCATGTTTACCAAGAATTTTGACAAAGTTAACAATTGCCAAAGTTAAAGTTCTAAAATAGAGAAATGGTCATAACGATTGAATGAACGGTCAGGGCACCGAACCACAGACAAGCTCTAACAGTACAAGGAAAGTGAAAATGCAGGAATTACCAGAAAGGTCATTACATTATCCACTACTAAAAAGGACTTTCATCCGCAAAAGTCAAGAAAAAGGGAGTACCTGAAGGCTCAAACAACTGCACACACTGAGCCCCCATCTCTCTCTCGATCTCCCAGGTAGCCTCCTCAACCAGACGATACCTCCACTGAACCTTAGCACATAAATCTCTCTATAGCTCAATCTCCTAACATCTCTGGCTAGAATGGCTACTGGCACCTCAACAAAGGTCAAATTCTTATCCAACTGCTCTAAATCCCACTGCAATACATGTGACTCATCTGAAACATACCACTTCAACATCGATACATGAAAGACTGGATGCATAGATGAAAACATCGGAGGCAAAGCTAATAGATAAGCAACACTACCAACCCTCTGAAGAATCTCAAATAGTCCAATATACCCGGGGCTAAGCTTGCCCCGCCTACTGAATCTCGTCACGCCCTTCATGGGTGATACTCAAAGGAACACTGGACCACCAACATTGAACTCTAAGGCACAAAATCTATGATCTGCATAGCTCTTCTTCCTACTCTGGGCTGTCCGAAGTCTATCTTGAATTACCCAGACTCTGTCAAATGCATCACAAAGCAAGTCTGTACTCTGCAGTCTGGACTCTGAACCATCGAACCAACCTATTGGAAATCAACAATGCCTACCATATAATGCCTCAAAATGTGCCATGCCAATGCTTGAGTGAAAACTATTATTATAAGAAAACTCCCCTAACGGCACATACTGATCCCATAAACCTCCAAAGTCAAGAACACAGGCTCATAATATGTCTTCCAGGACCTAGATAGTCCCCTTGGACTGGACATCTGTCTAAGGGTTGAATATGGTGTTAAGCTGAACCTCTGTACCCTTCTCTCGCTGAATAGTCCTCTAAAACTGAGATGTAAACTGAGTGTTGTGGTATGAAATGATAGAAGTTGGGACCCCATGCAAATAAACCACCTTACATAGATAAATTTGAGCCAACCTCTCTGCACTATAGGAAGAATGAACCGACAAGAATTGTGAAGACTTAATCAGCCTATCAACAATAACACAAATAGAATCAAACCCTCGAGAAGCATGTGGAAAACATGCTATGAAATCCATAATGATCCCTTACCACTTCCACTCATGAATGGGAAGTCTCTGCATCAATCCACCAGGCCTCATGTGCTCAAAGTTGACCTGCTGACAGTTCAAGCACCGAGATATAAACTCTGCTATGTCTCACTTCATACCACTCCACTAGTAAAGCTACCTCAAATCTCTATACATCTTATCTGTTCTCGGATGGATGGAATACCTAGAACAATGTGCCTCACAGAGAATCAACTGAATCAAATCCCTAACTCCCAGAACACAAAGGCGACTATCAAACCTGAAGACACCATCAGAATCTAAGGTAGCCCTGCTGGCCTCACCCCAAATAACCTGATCATGAATATCACATAATGGTTGATCCTCAAACTGACGCTAATGAATCTGATCAACCCAAGTAGAACGAACCTTAATACTGGAAAGAACTCTACTGGGATTTGACAAGTCAATCCTAACCAATCGGTTAGCCAAGTACTGGATATCCAAAGCCAACGGCCGCTGTGAAACTAAAAGAGAAGCTAGGCTGCCCATACTCACTGCCTTCTGGCTCAAGGCATCCTCTACCATGTTTGCCTTGCCCGGATGGTGCAGAATAGTGAAGTCATAGTCCTTCAGTAACTCAACCCATCTCCTCTGTCTAGTGTTCAGCTCTCACTGAATCGTGTTAAACTAAAGACTATGGTGATCAGTGAAGAACTCACAGTGAACCTCATATAAGTAATGCCTCCAAATCTTAAGCGTGAAGCCTACCGCTGCCAACTCCAAGTCATTAGTGTTGTAGTTGCGCTCGTTAACCTTCAGCTACCTTGACGCATATGCTATCACACGACCCTGCTACATCAACACACAACCAAGACTAACCACCGAAGTATCACAATAAACTGAGAAGCCCTGACCCTCAACCGGCAAAGTCAACACCAGAGCCGAAGTCAACAAGGCCTTAAGCCTCTGAAAACTATCCTTGCACTGATTCGACTACTGAAATGGAACATCCTTCTTTGTCAACCTAGTCAAAGGTGCTGCTATAGAAGAAAACCCCTCAATAAACTGTCTGTAATATCCTGCCAACCTAATAAAGTTGCAAACCTTAGTAGGAGTAGTAGGCCTCGGCCAATCATGAACGACATAAATCTTTCCCGAGTCCACTCTAATCTTATCCTTAGACACCATGTGTCCTAGGAATGTTATTGACTCAAGCTAAAATTTGTACTTTGAGAACTTGGCATAAAGCCGATGATCTCTTAAAGTCTAAAGTATAATCCTCAAGTGCTGCTCATGATCCTCCTCACTTTGCGAGTATATCAATATGCCATCAATGAAGACTATCACAAAAAAATCCAAGTATGGTCTGAGCACCCTGTGCATCAAGTCCATAAAAGCTGCAAGGGCATTGGTCAACCCAAAAACATCACCAAAAACTCATAGTGGCTATAACGTGTCCCAAATGCTCTCTTAGGGATGTCCTACGCTCTAATCCTAAACTGGTGGTATCTTGACCTCAAATCTATCTTAGAAAACATGGCTAAACCCTGGAGCTGATCAAACAAGTCATCTATACGTTACATCAGATACCTATTCTTCATAGTTAACTTATTGAGCTACCGATAATCAATACACATCCGTATTGACCCATCTTTCTTCTTTGAAAACAGAAGTGGAGCACCCCAAGGCGACACACTCAGCCTAATAAAACCCTTAGCTAACAAGTCTTGGAGTTGATCCTTAAGCTCCCTCAACTCAGCTAGAACCAAATGATATGGAGTAATACAAATGGGCACGGTACCAAGCTCTAACTCAATAGCAAATTCAATATCACGCTCAGGTGGAAGGCCAGGCAGGTCAGTCAAAAACACATCTAGGAAATCACTAACCACATGAATCGACTCAGGAGAAGAAGTGTTGGCGCTAGCATCTCAGACATATGCTAGATAAGCTAAACACCCACGCGAAATCAACTTCCTAGCACAAAGACAAAAAATGATCCCAGACGGTGCGTGACTGACAGAACTTTGCCACACAACCAGGAATACGCCGGGCACGTCTATGGTAACAGTCTTAGCATAACAATCCAAAACCGCTCGATGAAGGGATACCAAGTCCATACCTAGAATTACATCAAAATCTAACATGTCTAGAATTATCAAGTCAACCCATGTCTCAAGATCACCAACAACTATCAAGAAGAATCTAACAACATGATCCACTACTAAAGAATCACCTATCGAGGTAGCAACGGGTTCAGGAACAGATAATGGATCACTAGCCAACCTTAAACAAGGAACAAAGTAGTCAAACACATACGATCATGTAGAACCAGGATCAAACAATGCTAAAACTAACTAGTGGCATACATAAATTGTACCTGTGATCACCGCATCTGAGGCCTCTGCCTCCAGTATACCTGGGACCGCATAAAACTATCACTGATCACCACTTGACCGACTTCTATACCTACCACCTGTCTTTCCATGCTGGGCACCACCTCTACCCAGAACACTACCTCCTCAAACTGGTGGTTGCACTGCTCTGAGAGGCTAAGCCAACTAAGCGGCTGGCTGAACTGGACCCCACTGAGGGAACTCTCTGGCATAGTGACCCATGATACCACACTTATAGCATGGTCTTAATGGCCCACCCTGTTGAGGCAAACTCGTTGAATCGGTATAGCCACCACGACCTGATGCCCCAGATATTGTACCTCTTGAAGATTGACCACTGTGATCATGCTGACCACTATGACCCTGATCAAACTGAGGCCCATCTGAACCCTGAAATGATGCCTGAACTGGCCATCTAGATGGTCCCTGATACTGTTGTGGATGATACCCTCGGCCCTATTAGCCTACAACACTACCACAAAAATAGGAATAATTGAAACTGCCCTGATGCCATGGCCTATTATATCTGGCCCCGGGATCATGATAATTGAAACTGCCCTGATGCCATGGCCTCTTATATCTGGCCCCGGGATCATGATGATGTAAGTCCTCTATAGTACAGACATTGTCTGCTATAGCCTGGAATGGTCGCCTACTCGCAACTAGTATCTTGGTAGTCCGTCAAAGCTTGGTCCACCCTTAAATAAACTGACAAACCATGTCTGGCTCTGTAGGAATGATCATCGCCCCAAATGGAGCCAACTGGTGAAAATGGGTCTCATACTCAGATACGGACATAGATCCCTACATCACTCTAGTAAACTGCTACCTATAATGCTCACGATCACTCTGAGGTAAGAACTTGGCCAAAAAGGCCTCATAAAACTCTCTCCAAGTCAGCTGAGAAGACTGAGAAGGTTTGCAAGCTACCTGGGCCCTCCACCATAACTTAGTTGGGCCCTCCATATGATAAGTAGTATAACTGGCCCCATGAGTATATAACAACCCAAGATAATGAAGCATCTCCTCACAAGTTGAAATTAAATCATAAGCATCTTGACTAGGAGCACCGGAGAACCTCGGCGAAGACAATCTCAGAAACCTGCCCAAAGCCTTCTGCTCTGTCTCTGTCATAACTGGGCGAGGATCAAGAGGTAGAGCAACTGTAGGTACGGGAAACACCGATATGGGAAACACCTTAGCACGGGGAGCCACAATAGCAGGCTGCACTCTTGAATTTTGAACACCCAGGGTTTCCCCCTGAGCGAATGTTTGTGCCACATATGAAGGCTGACCTTCAATCATACCCAATAACTGAAGAAGCAAACCCTGTATATCTAATGAAGGAGCTGGGGTTGGTGCAGATACAGAAGCTAGTGTTGGCCCTGGTGGCACCTGGGTTGTCCCCTGGTTCATGGGCTGCTGCTCTGGGACTAACTCGGGCACAATATCAATCCAAAAAGCTCTAACTTATGGCACTGCTCGGGCACATCCCCGACCTCTACCTCTATGACCACCCCAGCCCCTAGCTGGAGTTAGGTGCACTGGTGTCAAAGACTTGCCATCGCCCTCTGTTGAAGATCTTGTACGAGCCATTTATGGAAGAGTGAAATAGAACAAATGAGATTCTAAGAAACCATTTAAGATAAGACGCACGATATAGAAACAAGAAAAGATACATATTTCCTAATATCCCATTGTAGCCTCCCAAAGATAGAGCATGGACATCTCCGCCCCAATTCGCAGGACTCTACTAGACATTAGCTCTTATACCGATGATACTAGTGAACCTAGGCTCTGATACCAAGCAGCCACAACCTAATTACTCAGGTCATGATGTCACCTAAAACCCCCTGTAGGCGAACTAATCTCCATAGCCCAGAATAGTTAATAATGAGCTACCTTCTAGGCAAGCACGCGGAAGAATAATAATAAGCAGAAGCAAGATAAAAAGTAAGCGGAAGCAAGATAAAAAGTAGAGAAATAGAATAATTGGAATATATATATAGAAAACTAAACCATCCCACAACTTGATATCACAGTATAAGAGCCGCTACTAAATATACAAAGTACAAGAGGGTAAAAATAGAATATAAAATTATCTCTGAATAACAAAAAGAGTACATGGTACAAAACAAGAGATAAAAATCAAGCCCCGATCGACAGGAGCTCACCCTAAGTCTCGTAGCTCAAAAGCACTACACGAGTCTGCGCGCGATCAACAATAATATCTCACACTAGGATCTGCACCAGAAGATACAGAAGGGTAGTATGAGCACCAATTGCAAAGCAATGGGTACCCAATAGGCATCATAGGCCGACTGAGCACATATAAGATAGTATAAAGCAGATAAGAAGAAAGTAGTCACATAAGCAAACAAATGAAAGCACATGGAAGCTAGCAATCAAATGGAAGACAAGGAGAAAACAAGAATATTACGCTAGCCACAGAAGATATATATCATAAAACACAGGTTAAAGAATAGAGAACGCACCTGGATCCTTGCAATAACAATATATATAGAGAGAGTTTAAGAAATATGATGGTATACCGGTAACCTCAATTAACAGGGAAGGAAGGAAAATCAACTAAATATGATCTTGAAATACAACTCACAAAGTAGGGATAATCGAATAATAACCCACAAGTAGCTATAATATGAACATGTACTATGATAGGAGCGAGTAAACTAATACTACCTACAATCCCAACGGGCGTCTATACACCCGAGGAACGCATACAAGTTAAACCAGGTAGTACTATATGTACCTCCTCCGGCGCCCATAGGCCTAGCAGGTAGCACCAATGGAAGGCTTCCCCTGTATACCTCTACTACTTTGTATACCCCTCCTCCGGCACTCTTGACCCATAGCCCCTAGTCTAGATTGGTAAGGTCCATGGAGGTCTCCGCAACCATATACAACTCTCAATCTCTCAAGTAAAGTGCCCAGAATCAAACCGGGTATAAAATCAGTGGAAAAAGTCAAGTCTAGCGCTCCAGCCGAGCCGAGCCTAGTATAGTGTCAAAAGCAGTAGTAAATCATGTCTAGCACTCCGGCCCAGCCGAGACTAGTGTCAGTCCAAAATCAGAAGTAAATCATTACTAGCACTACAGTCTAGCCGAGTCTAGAATTAGTGTAAAATCATTTCGATAATCTCTTTTACTCCAAGAAGATCCATAAACTAGTTTAAATCTATTTATAACCATTTATGCAGAAAAACAGGCCCTCTGGGCCATGCAAAATTAGAAAATTAGTGATAATTACCCCGCAGCCATAGTAAACAAGCCCTCTGGGCCATGCAAAGTTAGAAAATTAGTGATAATTAGCCCGCAGCCATAGTAGTAGTAAAATCAAATGTAGAAAACCCTTTTTCATGATAATGATGACATGATCACAAACAATCAATAGCCCAACGGCTTACAATCAACCTACCAGCCCTACACAGGCTCAATCCACTCTATGACACAGATAACCAGTTCTATATTCACAAATTAATGTCCGAGACTCACGGACATTCCCAAATATCCCACTATTTATTATCTAGAGGCATCAACAAAGGCCACACGGGGCAACAAGGGGTAATACGACACAATGAGATCAAATAATAAAGTGAACATATGAAATGAAATAGTAAAAAAGAAAGTGAACAAGGTCTGAGGTACCAGCCTAGTAAACCCAACCCAGAGATGCTAAATAGTACAATTATACCCTATATACGCAAAGTCTAAAGTAGGGAAAACTGTAACCTACCTGGTGTGCGACGAATAGCTGCTGAGAAGCCAAAGCCCGAGCCTAAACTGCTCCGAGAAGCCTCGAATAGCACTCACACTATCAAGAATTTAATCTACGTATTAAAACAAAGCTAACGATACCCATATTTCTAAAAGTTTAGCCGGGTCAAAATCTAGGTCAAAAGCGGGCTCGTAGGGCCCACAACCCAAAACTAAAGATGAAAAATACTACAATGCTCCCAACATTGCCAGGTGCACATGATAAAAAATTGAGCGGAGTTTGATCATCAAAAAGGCTCAAAATAGCCCCTCAATTCAAGAATAACTTTAGGAATCAAAAGGAGGAATTTATGGAACTAAATCACGAAAACTTACCAATTAGAAGCCGGGAAATGAGCATGGACCAAAATTGATCCACCACCAAGCTTTGGAATGGATCAGAATTGACTTTGGAGCTTTGGAGCTCAATGTTAATGGAGAAAATTAGTTTGGGGGTTGTTTAAAATGAAAAGGGGAAGAGGGAAGCTTTGTATGCTGCCAGCCGCATGGGCGTAGGCGCGACCCAGGCACTGCAGACGAACCATCTCCACAGTGGGTGACGAGGCACAAGCAAAGCACCCAAGCGCAGGCGCCATAGTGCAGGTGTGTCCAAGGCACCCTCCATTGCGCCATGCCAGAAGCAGCCACAACCAGCTGTAACACATGCAAAAAATAGCTTGGATGGACCCTCTGGAAGCATCCGAGGTCCCGTAAATGCAAATAAACTATGCTACTCAACTAAAAATGACATTCTGGACTTAATGGTATCGACAAAATTCTCAAAGGTGGTCAACATAACAAAAAGTGGTCCCTACACCCAAAATCAACATTAGGCCAACTTTAACCAAAATGGAACCTAAAGGCCAAACATGAGTCCGGAAGCCTCGGGACCCAATCCCAAGGTCCCTCTAGCCCAAAGTAGATATTCCGGAGCTAACAGTGCTGACAAAATTTCCATCCGAGGTCGTCTTCTCTAAATGTTGACCAAAGTCAAACTTCTAAGTTCAACTGGCTAGAAAACACAGAAAGTAACATAAAACTAAACTGAAAGCTCCCAGATCCCGGCCAAGGGTCTAACCTAACCAAATTCCATATTCCGGAGCTAATGAAATTGTCGGAATTTGATTCCAAGAAAGTTTACCAAGAATATTGACCGAATTCAATAATTTCCTAAGTTAAGGTTCTAAAATAGGGAAATGGTCATAACGACAGAACGAACGGCCAGAGAACCGAACCACCGGTCTCAACAAAACATAAGTGACTTAGAGACACTACAGACAAGCTCTAACAGTACAAGGAAAGAAAAAACACGGGAATAACCGGAAGGGTCATAACATCCTAAAATATATTTTATTGTTGACATTGCGTGATCTTCCAATATTTCACATAAATCGCCCAACAATCAACAACCGTTCAAAATTTTGAAATAAAGAAAGCATGGTTTATAAATTTTGCATAACACATGTTCTCAAATCTTATGCAATCTCCATTATAAAAGTTTCTACCATATTTGGAGTTCTTTAGCAAAGAAAAACATAATATCAAAATCTATAGTTCATCACACAATAAATATTTTAGCATATAATAGGATAGTAATATGAAGATTCATCACCAATTAACAGGGAAGATCATTGAATTCACTAAAATTATAATAAATAATATATATGAATTCATAACTTTAAATATATTATAATTTAATGCTAAAAACTATAAAAATTAAACTCATCGAGTTCAAATTATTGATCTGTCTCTGCCAGTTATGGATTTGCTTCTGCCGATTGTGGATCTGCTTCTGCCGTTATCGATAATGGAAAATCATTCAACTTACTATATTAAAGAAAAACTAACAGTTAAAAAAACACATATATATTATTAATAAAAAAGATGTAAATTATTCACCCAAACAAAGGCTTAACTTGGATTTTTAGTAAAGTTACATTTTTATGAAATTAACATGTACGATGTTACCCAAAAGAGATTCTTGAGGTGATGAATATGTATAATCTTAATAGAAGGCAAGTGGCTAGCCATCTACATCCTTATTAAATAAATTGTAATGGCAGGTTGCATATGGCTTGCCAATTGCATACTAGTAAGACAAGAGGGTGAAAGATATAGAGGCTCATGAAGGTCATCCATGTACCGGAGAAAAGGAGTGTGGCGGCTAAGTGAAATGTAGGGTTCAGATGGCTAAAAGAAGAAGAGTATTAGCTTTTATAGAGAAAAAAAGACCTTGCACTTTTTGAGAGTTTTTAAATTTACCATTTTACAACTATATTATTTATCATTTAGCCCTTCTTTACTTTTGACTAAACACATATATAACCCTCTAATTTTGGCATTAAGTGTCAATTTAGTACTTTAATTTTTTAATGATTATTTAGATATATGTTCCGTGAACATCTCATGGTGACATAACAAATCATGTGTCTTATTCTTACAGTTATACTAGTGAATTTTCTAAGAGAACAACAAAATATAATTCTAAAAGGCAAAATATACACATGAAACTACGATTTATTAAATTAGTTTGGAAACTTTATGTTGGTTATATTATGTCACTCCCTAAATCTAAAGAGGCGCGATAGGTACTCGGTGCCTCACTTGACCAAGCAAATAGATAGAAACCATGCTACTATGAAACTCAAAACCATAGGGAATCTAGAAAAACAAGACCGCCATACACAAAAGTGGCTACACAAGTAGATAACTCAAAATATTTATATAAATGTATGACCAAAGAGGACAAAAAATAGAAATAGCAACTAATAACAAGGCCAACAAGGCCATACTTAACTTCTGATCCCACAATGTATGTCTAAAAGCCTCTAAAATCAGAACTACTAACACATAGTTGGGATGGAGCCCCGACCTACCCCTCAACTACACAAATCAAATAAGACTCCTAACTCAGCAGTCCTACAAAGCATAGAGCATACCAATCATATGTTGAACTCGATCACGCACAATGATAACCCCTGTCTAACTGTCAACCTACAGGCATGAATGCAAAGTCCACTAGAAAATGGGGATTTCAGTACAAAATAATGTACCAACTATGTAAGGTGACAAAATCTTGAAATAACATAACACAATCCAAAACCACAACACTTTATTGGTAACTTTTACATAATCAACAACAACCTGCCACAACCTTACCTATCCCAATCTCAAATCACACAACCATAGTAACAACAACAACACGTAGCCTTGAACGCTCTATACCCAAGTGTCAACACCTTTTACCCCTTATAATAAGTAAGTGATAGTGAATGTAGTTCAATATAATGCAATGCAAATGTATAGCCCCAAGGCAACATGTTGTGTCCTTTTGCACACTTAAGTATATGTGGTTTGACAAGTAAAATAGAACTTGCAACTTGAGGATGTAGCCTATAATGGATCATACTACCTTTTAAAACTAAAAGAAAAAACTAATCAAACTACAATAAACTAAAAAATTGAAATTTCTCTGGTTCAATGGTCACCCTTTTGGGAAAAGAACATACGGGAAGAAAAACCAGAAGGTGAAAAGATGTGTCATTCAAAGACTAAGAAAAAAATTAAGGAAACTAAAAAATAAGAAAATCATTTTTTTCTTTTATCTCCTAAAATATGAAATACTATAAACTAACACTATGACACACTTTCCACAACCAAAATAAAAACTAAATAATAAACAATTACAACAACAAAATCAAATAACATCCACCAAGATAGGAGTAGCAATAATACATCATAAGATAAAAATCTAGAATGCAAATAATCACAAGAATACCACCCCACACTTAAAGATTTGCAGTGTCCTCACTCAATAAATAAATTAATAACAAGAAAAACACACGTAGCCAGTGTGAGTTGCTCCATTGTCTCAACCACGTCATGGCTAGATTCATTGTTGTTAATTCTCCTCTCACACTCTTGTCAAAGAACTTCATGTATTACTCCATGCATGCTAATCTTTCCTCTGTAGTTTCTTTGTTAGAGGTGTCCGTTTTCTTCATGGTCGTGACATTAAAAAGCTTTTCCAGTGGCTCAAGCTCTCTATCTATACCTTTTATTGTTGGACCCCGGCTCTTCTAAGGATGATGGATAGCATACCCCGATAGAAAAATCAACCTTTTTGTCCTCCCTTCACTCTAGCCATCTCTCCAAGCATGATTTTTCCCATGTTGATTTCCATCATGCGTATGATGGAAAAGATCAAACAAACATTAAATTTGGAGGCATGTGAATTATTGGAGGTTGGGGTGATGCAATTGTTGATGAAACTCAATAATACCTTTGATGTCAAAGACAATGTTTTCCTTAGGTAGGATCTATGCCTTCCATTTGCATCACATGCTCATATCGCATCCAAAAAACTATCAGACACTTGCAAATAAAGCTCTTTGTAGTCCGACCATCTATAAAAGTTTATAAATATCTCATTGGTGTACTCTTTAAACTTCATATATTCGTTAATTATTGAGGTAAGATAATTACCACTACCCCTATTACATTCACTTCATACTTTTTTTCTCAACTCCCGGCTCTCAATTTCCATAAAACTCTTTCACTATGTATATGTTGGCTATGCCATGTGAATTAAGCAATCTTCCCAGACCCATTTTGTCACGCTTCGAGTATACACCCTGGTTGTGCATAATGCATAGAGCCATAAGTGATTCCAAGCTAACCACGGTCTGACATACACTAAGTATTTTGAATAATAATGGCTAAGCGGAAGCTAAACTAAATAAGACATAAGTTTTAGAGTTTAAGCTGAAAATCTCTAAATATACTATAAGTCTAAAAAAGTAAGAAAAAACAACTGAATAAGCTAAAGTCTGACTTTATATCTAAAAGCCTCTACTACTGATGAGTTGCTGGGATAAGCCCCCAGCAAACTCCAAAATTCTAAAACTAAAATAAACTAAGAGAAAAAGAATCATAAAGTACGTCCTCAGATAATGAGAACTCACCATTTGTTGTCGCTGAGATGGTGCTGAATCAAGCTAGTTGGAGGCTGAGTCTGACAACCTAAACCTGCATCATGATAGGATACAACACATAGAGTATGCGATCAGTACTTTGAATATACTGAGCATGCAATATATGCAGTATAACTGATCATACTAAAATGTTGATATGTTGTTTTAAAAAATCTATAAACTAAACTGTAGTACATAGGCCCAAACATAGTCATGTATAAAATTTGAAATGAAAGGATATTGTGAAAAATGTAATGAAAAGATGTAAAATTGAACTGTAGGGCCTAGTACATACTACTGAGTCTAATTTTGTTGGAGATTCTGGTAACTAACATAAATCACGTGAGCTAAACATGGAGTCCGATGTATACGCCCCATTGAGAAGACCCAATATACCTTGTCAGGGTATAAAGACATGAGTGGTGTGATCACTAGTTTTGAGGACCAACTAGGGGACTAAATAACCTATGGTGGCACGTAGTTCTGGGACTTTAGGGAATGCTGAACCCTAGTCCAACTCAGTGCTAAGTACTACTACTAAAACTGATTTCTATTAGCTCTTTTAAAAACTGAGGTTCTGGAATGTTGCATTAGAACGTCACTAGTCTGAAATATTATTTTTTGGAAAGCTGTAGTAAACTGAAAGTTGACTAAGTTTTGTTTAACTCAATGCTAATAATCTGGGTTAAATTCTGAAGAAAGCTAAATCATGAGAAAATATTACAATCTAGGGCTAAATTCTTGATTTCTCAAACTTTGTAAAAACTCAAGCAAATGGCCTTGCAGATGACTTCTGTTTGCAAGACTTTTAATGATGTTACTGACTATGTGAATAAAGTATAAGGATTCAAGCAGGTTGGACATGTGAAGATAGTCGCGAAGAAGGCTCAAATTGCGGGCAACTTTAATGGGTCTCACTAGGATTTATGGACATCAGGCCTATCCAGCTCGTCCTATACAATTATCTCTACTAGTATCTACAGAGGGTCCATTAGGGATCACTTAACAATCTTCAGTTGTGAGAAGTCAAGGGGCTTCATATTCTTCTTCTAGATGGCCTTCACTGGATCGGGGTTGTTTTACTTATGGTGGTGTTGAACACTTCAATAGGGATTGTCCTAATGGTAGATAGACTAATTTTTAGGGTCAGCAGCAGTCCAGATCTATGGTTCCGGCTGGTAGAGGTGGTGGATAGAGTTATTGAAAGATTATGATGTGACCATCCAATATCATCTGGGGAAGGCCAATGTAGTGGCAGACGTATCGAGCTAAAAATCTTTAAGTATGGACAATTTAGCTTGTTTAAGTATGACAAGGAGACCTTTGGCTAGAGATATCCAAACTCTAGCAATATAGTTTATGGAGCTTTGAGTGTATGAAATGAGTGGATTTATGGTCAACATTCCTTGATAGAATCAAGGCTAAGCAATTTGAGGATGCAAAATTGAACAAGATTCATAACAAAGTGGTGTGTGGTGAAGCTCCAAATGGCACACTTGATGCGTGTGGCATGTTAAGGGTGAGGGTCCACATGTTTGTGCCTTGTATTAATAATGTGATTTTGAGTTCGATTCACAGTTCCCGATACTCTATACATCCTGGTGCAACAAAGATATATTATGAATTGAGGCAGCTCTATTGGTGGCCCCAAATAAAGAGAGATATAGTAGAGTATGTGGCCAATTATCATAAATGTCAGCAGGTGAAGTACGAACATCAAAGACCTGCAGGTTTACTTCATAGGATGCCCATTCCCGAGTGGAAGTGGGAAACAAGTGTTATGGACGTCGTAGTGGGTCTTCTTTCTAAGACCTTAGGCAGTATGACTTGATCTGGGTCATAGTGGACAGACTAACAAAGTCCGGTCATTTTCTTCCAGTTAAGGTGAATTATAACTTAGAGCAGTTAGCCAAGATATATGTCAAGGAATTCCCGAGATTGCATAGGGTGCCAGTATCCATTATATTCAATAGAGGTATGTAGTTTACCTCCAAATATTGGCACAAGTTACATGAGGAGTTGGGCACTAAGCTTGATCTTAGTACTGCCTTTCATCCTCAGATCAATGGGCAGTCAGAGAGGACCATTCAGCTGCTTGAGGATATGGTACGGGCATGTGTGGTTGATTTTGGGGGCCATTGGGATAAATTCCTACCTTTGTGTGAGTTTTGATACAACAATAGTTATCATGATAATATTAAAATAGACCCATTTGAAGAACTTTATGGGAGAAGGTGTAGTCACACTTAGTTTAGTTCGAGGTGGGTGATGTGAAGCCTTCGGGAACAAACCTGGTGACGAAATCCCAAGATAAAGTGAAGCTCATTCAGGACAAGTTGTTGGCAGCCCAAAGTAGACAAAGGAATACGCTGAGCGTAAGATAATATGTATTTCAAAATGGGCAAGCATGTGTGTTAAATGTGTCTCCTATAAAGGGAGATGCGAATTGTAAGAAGGGCAAGCATAGCCCCAGGTATATCAGTCTGTTTGAGATTCTTGATGACGTGGGTCTGGTAGCTTACAAGTTGGCATTGTTGCCGAGCCTGTCAGGGGTCCATCCAGCATTTCATATTTCCACGCTTAAGAAATACCATGGGGACAGTGACTACATAATTAAGTGGGACTCCATTTTTCTTGACAAGGCCTTTTCCTATGAGAAGGAACCGATAGTGATTCTCAGCCAAGATGTTTGAAAGTTGAGAACTAAGGAAATCAGATCAGTGAAAGTCCAGTGGAAGAACTATCCAGTTGAGGAGGCCACTTGGGAGACTAAAGCGGATATGCGCGATAAGTACCCTCACTTATTTGAGAATTCATGTAGTCTCCTTGCTATATTTTATTTTATCCATTTTCCTTGATTTATCATTCGGGGATGAATAATAGATAAATTGGTGTTTATTATAATGACCCTTTTCTGTCATTATGGTATAGCCTAGCGTGCCAATTTGGATTAAGATTCTCCTTGAATAAAGTGTTAGAAATTTTAGGCTAGGCTAGTATTGGAAGAATTTCAAGTGTTGTATGGTCTAGATGAATTCGATATTGGATAGGTCAGTGTTTATGATATGTGAGACCATATATTATGATAGCTAAGAAGTTAAGAAGTTCGTAGAAACTCTTAGAAGTGAATTCGGGTTAGTATAACTCCAGTTATCGCGTTTGATGTAAAGGGGTTAGTTCATGATGTTAATATTCAGAAGTGTGTTGTCGGATACTCTGTCTTGCCTAGGCCGCTGTGGTGGAGACAAGTCCTTATAGCAGGAATATTTCTACTTTAGCAGAGGTTAGAGTGGGTCAACCCCGCCATAGTGAGTAGATTCTGCTGTAGCGACGCTGCTATAGTGGGAATCGAGTCGGTATAGCGGATTATGCGCTAATTAAATGTAGTTTTCAAACTTAAAGCGTATTTTTCATTCCATACTTGTTCCAAACCTATGAGAGGTATTTTAGGGCAAACTCCATTAGTTTCCACCCAAATTCCTTTGTTGAGGTAGGTTAATCCACCCGTTTAACTAGTTTTTGGTCGGTAAAATCCTTAGAATCAGTAGATTTTGATTGTGGGGAAGAATTTGACTTAACTTAGGTTGGTTTTCTGGTGTAACTTGGTGAAAACAAGGTGTAATTCTAGGATTTTTGGTTAAGGTGGATAAATTATGGTTGCATGATTAGAAATTGTTGTTATAAACTTGAATTTGGTAGAATTATAGGTGGAATGAATGTAGAAGAACCCTAGAATAAGGAAATGATCATGCTTTTTGGCCCTGGGGTTATGGGTATTAGGGTGTTATCCTTGTGTTTGTTAGAATAAATGTTAAATGGTGACTACCTTATTCTTTTTAGACCACAATCAAGCTGAAAATGCAAGAAAGGGCAAGGCTCAAGTTCGTTAGAGCAGTGCAAGGCTTGGATTGAGGTAGGTGATGGTTGAATTATAGTTGAGACTCAATTTAGTTAACGTGTACATGGTAACTGCCTCTTTGTTTACTTGTGGCAATGCATTCTGTAATTGTTAACTGACCGGATTATATTAATCAACCAAAATGAGATTGTGTAAAAAAACTTATTTTTAAGTGCAATGTGGTTGTGTTATCTCATATTATGATTGTAAGTGTTGTGATATGAGTTGATATTGTGATATGAAGTGATAAATGTCATTATCGAGGAATTGGTGGAACTCGAGAGGTATAAGGGTGGGGATGTTGGAATAGGGGTAGTATAACATTGGTTTGGCATAGGGGTGGCATGAAGTAGTTGTTTGGGTTATTTGGTATATGGACTGAGCTCGTCCCCTGCAGGTCATGGCTAGTGAAAATTTATAATACTCATAGCATGTGTGTACACGGTATTAGTGAGTTTGACGATTCCATGAATGGATTGAGTTATATTGTCAATGTTATTTTGGACCCGTGATTTGTCCAGGCTATTGATTTACTTGAATTGTATTCATATTTATTGGAGTCAAGTAAAAAGGGAAATTATGGCAAGGTTGAGTTAACTGTTATTAGTCATGGTTTGACTTAGTGGATTATTTGTAACTATCATATGCTTGTCTGAATTACTTGGTTATTCTTGAGAAAAGACTAGGTGAAGGTATAATGCTAAGTGTTCATGGTTGTACTTGTTTACAATTTGTTAGTTACATGTTCATATTTATTAAGTTGAGTTGGTCGATCACCCTACTAGTACATAGTAATGTTATATTGATACTACATGTTCTCTTCTTTTTATTGAGTGCAGAGCATATTTCAACGGCTTTGACGAGACCTCAGTTGTAGTCAGTGACCGTTTCTGACTCAAGGATGAGCTTCATCTTCTGAGCAACCATGGGTCTTCATATGCTATGTTATGGTCCACTTGTTTCGGACACAAACAGTTTAGTCATTTTAGTTTTTGGGTTTGTACCTACAGATGTTCGTATTTAAATATTTTAGTACAATGATTTTCAGCTTCTGGCGGCATTTTAGACATTTGTTTTTTCTCTCTATTTTGATTATTAGACTTAACCAAATGGTTGATTGATAATAGAATAATTTGTTTCATGCTTAAAAACTGTTAAGTATTATCATTGGATAATTGGGGTTAGATGGTTCTCCCACCGGACGGTTAGTGGGGGTGTCACTTGTGACGTGTTTGGGTCGTGACGTCATGCAACCTCATTTGTGACATTATACACTATCAGCCCAATAATACATATGAGAAATTTAGTTCGAAAAGTTAAGTTATTCAGTTATTTTAATCCAAGTGCCCTCTCATAGACCAAATAAGTATCCTAAAATAATATACATATACACAATGAACAAACGGGATGAAAATCCTAAAGAGAAGAGAAAACACTCAACACTCACAAAGTTTTTTATATGCTGCAGATGCAGATATCATAGGCTTGCCTTTATTTTTTATTACCATTATTTTTAAAATGCTCGGTTGAGATCACATAAGGACTTCTTTAAGATTGTAATGCAGGCTTCCGTATATGTAGGATACATATATGAGAAAATAGTGACTACACCCTCCTTGAACACTACATTTTATTCACCCTTTCAGTCTTTTACTTTTTTTTTCCTTTTATTTTCTTCCATTGAATCTGGTGTGGTGCTTGTATCTTTTTATTTTTTTATTTTCAGCCTTCTTAATTTTTCTCTTTGTTTTCTACCATACCAGGTCATGGTCTAGACATATTTGCTTCCTCACCCACAACTTAGGCTTGAAGCCTCAATTATCACTGTTCTTTTTACCATTCACCCCCAACTTAGGTTGTTTAAGCCTAATTTTTCATTATTAGTGTCAAGGAGGACATGTTCAAAAATATGATTATTGTTACACAAAGTTTTTTTAGCTTTAGTTAAGGCTATCAAATCAAAAGGTGAAAATCTCAAAATGAGAGACTAGATATATTATTACACTTTTGGAAGGCTCATATAGGCTAAAATGGCTTTTGTTCCACGAAGAAGGCCTAAGTTCATCTCTAAACTTAAGTTATCCTCATACAAACGACATGACTAACCATGTAAGTTTTAAATGGAATGCATAACACTGAAACAACAGCTAATTACTTACACACACAATGGCATTGGACTTAATTTAACTTTTATCCTAATTCTCAAACTAGTACTCTAAGCATCTAGCAATTCTAATGTCACAAAAATAGAAATACATGTCAATATATACAATTGGAGTTCATACAAATATTTTTTGAATGGTCCATATTTTTAGAAAAACAAGTATTATGCCATAAGCTAACAGACTACCACCATTTAAGTCAAACCTACTCTAGTCTACATAAATTACACATGACTTATTTCCTTAAAAAAGTCACCCACCAATTTATCATCAGAAAAAATCATTATTCTAGACTCGATTATACCTAAACATTATTTGATTGAGCATTAAAATAAACTCCCAAAAAAGAACCATGGCTAAGAAAAACCAGGAGGTGAATCTACTAGGGTTGGCACAACTATTTACAGTTATAACATATTTGGGACAGAAAACCTTCAAAAATATCATGCAAATACAAAACCTAAGGAAGAACAGACTATCCCACCCCTAACTAAAAACTATGCAGTGTCTCAAATGCATTAAAAAAAATAAAAAATCAAGAGGTTAGAACTCCCTCTGGTGCACTAAGCATGCTAGTATGTCGATGGAGTCTATGATGTCTCAACCTTTGGAGTATGAACTGTTGGGGTGGTGGTGGCGGGATCTGTGGCCGTCTGTGAGGCTAGGACCTTCTACTCCACTGGTGCATTAGAAAAGGATCTTGCCTTAGTACCGAAAGGTGGTAGAGTGTAGATATTGTACAATGACCTCTGTCGGGCCAACTCCAGTTAACCATCCTCATCCATGGGTAAATCGCCCTCAACTCCAGCCTCGGTCTCGCCCAGGTAAAAGGGACTCACCTACCAAACTTCTTATCTGAGGATGGACCAAAATCTGTAAATAGGGCCATGGCTAGAGTGGAAAAATTTCTCTCTCTCTCATCTGGAGCTTAACGGTGTCATCCTCTCCTCAGTCCAACTTTTCTCTCAACTTCTTAACCTCAGAGGCTGAGGAAATTTTCTCTAACTCCACCACCCTATACTCTAATTTATCTAGCTGAGCGGTGGTTTGCCTCTGCGATATTGTCCTAGACTCCCTTAAAGGTCTGAAGGCCATACCAATGACGTTGCTCACATATGCTGGTAACTCTGAAGCCGGGGTGAATGTTTGTTAGCCGTATGCACATCCTGATGAGCAACCGTGAAAAAGTTTGCTCAGGTGAAATGAAGGTGGAGGAGGAAGCAACATGAGTGGCAGTAGGAATGGGCATGGTCCTAGAAGTAGCTCTAGGTGGAGTATATGTTGTTTCAAGATCGGTAGGAGTGGCATAAGGCTCGAAAGGCACTCAGATTTACCTTAGTGTAAATACCTCTTGCGAGGGTGTTGTCCCAAGAGTCATAGGCACTGGCCCACTCTTTTTCATTGTTGAATTTATCTCATCCTTTCTTTTGGTGATGTCCACTATATTTATAGCCTCAACCTCTATATCCTCATGAGGTAGTGGACGAACGCCGATAGTCCAACACATCTGACTAATAAGGCAAGGAAAGGACAATTGATTGGCATGTCCTCTTCCATTATCTTCCCCACATTAAAGGAGATCCTGGAGATGATGGCTAAATTTCATAAATATTTTATACAACATAGTACAACTTCCATAGAACTCGCCATATAACTCTGATTTAATTTGAAACATATTTAAATGTGTGGTAAGTTACAGTTTATCATCAAGCTTTATCTTAGACCTGTAGAAGTTGATTTTTTTTTATACATTGTTACTCCAAAATTGGTCTTGATATGAAGTTATTTTGAACAAAATCACAATGTCGACATTAGGTTTAGCTCGAAAGAAATGAAATGGATACCTACTAACTGAAATTGAGATGATTTTAGAGAGAAACAGATAAATTATATATTAATTATGTGAAGAACATAATTTGACGTGATTAAAGACGTGGGGATGGATGCGAGGCTTGGGGGGAGGGTTACGGTTATTACTAGGGATGTCAAATGGGCGGGTTGGACTGAAATTGGAGAGGTTAAAATGAGCTAAATTATAATCGGGTTGGGTCATGACCCACCCAAATTTACTTTGGGTTAAATTGAGTTGAGTCAAATTGGGCTAAAAACCGGGTTAGGTCATGACCCGTCCCAAGTTGACCCGCTTAATCTAAACAATACTATTATATTAACATACTTTTGTACTATTATACTATTATCATCCACCCCCACCAAATCCTTCCACCCCAACCTCTACCACCCACCCCCCAATTTTTTTTTAATTTTTTTCTTTTTAATTTTTTTTTCTACACCACCCACCCCCACCTCAACCCCAACCCCCATCCAATTTGTTTATAAAAAAATTTTAATTTATTTTTCTATTCTACCCCAACCCCACCCTCATTTTCTATTTGCTACCGAACACAAGAAAATAAGTAAAAATAACTTATTTTTCTAAGAAATTATTTTTGATGGGGGTGGGATAACGTGGGGTGGGGTAAGGTGGGGGTAAGAGGTGAGGTAGAAATAAAATTTAAAAAAAATTGAGGGGATGGAGTGGAGGTAGGGGTGGGGCAGGAAAATAATTTAAAAAAGATTTAATAAAATTTTTAAAAAAATTTAAAAAAATGTGGGGTGGGTGGGGTGAAGGTGGGGGCAGGAAAAATTAATTAAAAAAAATATTGGGGTAGAGTGGGATAAGGTGAGGGTGGGTTAAGGCGGGGGTAGGGGTGCATTAAGGTGGGGTAAGGGGTAAGGGTGGGGTAGGGGTAGGCGGGGTGGTGGATGTAGGTTAGGGGGAAAGGGGTGGAGGTAGGGATGAGGTGGGGTAGAACAAAAAATTTAAAAAATTCTGAAATATTTTTTTTAAAAATAAAATAAAAATATGAGATGGAGGTGGGGGTGGGGGATTGGGGTGAGGTGGGTGGGGTTTTCATTGATCAAACAAATCATTTTCTTTATTTTCAAGGAATTTATTTTCTTAAAGAAAATATTAAGAATTAAAGAAGTGGGTTGAAGTGAGCTCAACTTAGGACTATTTTAAATGGGCCAAACTGGAATGTGTTGAAAGTTAACCTAGTATTAAATTATCGTGAACTCAACCGATAAAATTTTAGGCGGATTATATGTATTTGGGTTCATTTTGACAATATTACCAATTTATAGGCTAGAATTAAGGGATCCTCCATTTGCACTAATTTTTATACTGGGCCTGTTTGGAAAGCCACCCTGAAATTGTGGTGTAATTAGTGTAATTACACTGTTTGGCCTGTTTGGTTGACCAGGTAATTACTTGGTTAGCATGTAAGTGGTTGTAATTTGAAGGGGGTAATTACACTCTTCAATTCTCAGGGGGAGGTCAAAATTGTTGGTAATTACATGGTGTAATTGCAATGTTACATTTTCATTTCTTCCTTTTTATTTTTATTTTAATTTCTTTTGTTTAATTAAATTTTTTATTTATATTATTTTAAATTATTTTTTATTTTTATTATTTAATTTTTTTTTAAAAATAAAGTATTTTACATTATTTATATTTAATTTTCTTACTTCGTATTTTCTAACCTTTACTGTTTAGATTACATGCAGTTGCTCGCATTATTTATTTTTTAATTATTTTCTTCAGTTAGCATACCTCCCTTACTATTCTAATTTTTTTAATTAAAGTAGAATTCTATTGAATGAGATTATTGACTTAAGTTTTTCTTTTCTTTGAATTATATTTATTTAAATTATGTAGAAATTTGATAAAAGAGTATTATGCTAACTTTTATTTTTTGAATTTTGAATTTAGGTTATTTTCGATTCTAATTTATTTGCTTTAGTAATATTGACTTGTTATTTCACCTTGCATGCCATTCATTTTTCATTAAGAATTTATATATTATATTTTTGTCAAATATTTGAATAATTCTATGTCATTATAATTATAATATTAATCTTTTTGTCAAATATGTATTTCATGATTTTCTTAAAAATCATGTACTTTTAATGTTTATGATTAATTAAATTAAAAAATATTAACTTGAAATATATATATCAATTATTTCTTGTAATATTAGTCTAAAATATACATTTATAAATTAATATATTCTCAAGAGACAATATATATTTCAAATTCTTAATTTAATATCATTTTAAAGGCCCTTATTTGTCAAATATTAATTTTTAATTTTTTATAATTAACTTGTATCTTAAAATTTTAATACAAGTATGTAATTAGACTTGTGCAACCAAATAGTACACTTGAAATTACACTATAATTACATTGTGTCAAACAAACAGGTCATGAGAATTACTATATTGTGTAATTACTAAGTTGAATAATTACTACCTAGTTGTTACATTAATTCAAATTACCAGGTGCTTTTCCAAACTGGGCCTTTGTAAATATAGTGATGTAACTAAGTATAACCTCCCTAATAGTGATGATTAGGTTTATAATTTCGTACCTATATGTAAAAATCTTACGATTTAGAGCCCGTTTGGATAGAATAAAAATTTGGTCAAATCATATTTTAATATCTTTTTTAGTTTTTTTAGGTGTTTGGTAAAGTAAAAAAATAATTAAAAAAAAGTTAAAAACTGATTTAAAAAAAGCTAAAAGTTAAAAGCTAACCCCCCAGCTTCTTGCTTTTTATTTAAAATTCTTTTTAAGTTTGACCAATATATTTACCCTTTTATCACTTATAATTTTCTCTAATTTCAACACTATCCTTTACTTTTTGGCCCTAAAATATATGGAAGTACTCTTCTTTCACTCATTCTCATCCCGCCTTTTCATCTTTCCCTTTCTCCTACAATAAAAAAGTGCTTAACTACATTTATTTACCAAACACATTAACAATTTTTTTTCAATTTCAACACTTTTCATCCAAACACTTATCTACTTATTTATAAACACTTATTTTTAGCTTTTAATCACATTGCTTAAAAGCTATTTTGTTAAGCAAATCCAAACGAGCTCTTAATGGATGACTAGTTTTCAGTTGTACAATCATACTATTTGAGCTATGTTTAGTTTTTTCTTTAAAAAAAATTACGTATTTAATTTTGTAGTAAATGTTGGCAACTTTAAATAAAGGCTTTTCTTCTCCTTTTTCTATCTTTCCTCAGTGAACCCTCTTACATTTTTGCCGCGACTAACTTCAACGTTACGATTTGATTTCACTCTAATTTCTTTGATATGTTTTTGAGTTTCTTTTTCTTCTATAAAGGAAAGTGTGAAAAACAACCAATTTACACACTAATATCTCCTCTGGTTTTTGTAGAATACTGTAATTTTACAGAGAAACAATGGATTTTCTTGTTAATAAACCAATTTCTCGAGCCCAATCAAGCATGGATTCTAAGGAAGTAGCACAGGATTTTGATTCTCCTTTCATTGCTGAGATTTCACAGTGGAATTTGTTTCTTCCATGGCTTTTAGTGTAGAGAATGTGTTTAATAATATCTGTAATTAATAATTAAGTACTCTAGTAATTTGCCTAGACAATATGTTTGACAGCATATCAAATACGTAATTAAGTAGTAACGTTTGGGTTCAAGGTTAGGCATAATAAATATATAAAATGTGGCTTTAACCAGCCAAATTTCAATTGCGTATATCGAAAGTTTGCCTTAACAAGCCAAACTTCAAACACGCATGTCGGAAATTGGCCTTGGCAAGCCAAAATTTCCAACATGTATATCTAAGTAGACAAAAATGTCTGAAGTTTGCTTGCACCAACATTATGAAAAGTTCTATAAATTCGAACACAATTTTCTGTAATTTCAATTGCGTGTATATCGGAAGTTGATTTCGAAATGACTAAACATACAAAATATTACAGTATTAACTTTGGTTATAGCTTGTTGGCTGTAAAAAATGCGACGAGGTAGCCATTTTTAGGCGCTACTACTTATATATACTTCCATAATATTGTTTATAAGTGTTGCATGTGATGAGAAAATAAGATGCACATGGTAGAGTTGGTTCAATACTACTCCCTATGTCCCAATTTATATGGCACAATTTGAATTTCGAGAGTCAAACAATTTAAGTTTGATCGAAAATTCGAGAATGGAATTTTCAAGTTTTTTGAAATAAAATTTATATATTTGAAAACTACGTAAAGAGTACTATGAGTCACAATAATTGACAATTCAAAATATTTAAAAGATATATGAAAACTTTACTGTCAAAGATAGACTTGTTTGAATCTTGATCTGAAAGGTGTCACATAAATTGAGACGAAGAGAGCAATACAAAAACAATATAATGGAAATACACAATCACTATTCCAGGTAAGTAGACTTTCAGAACTTGTTTATGGACCAATAAACACCTTTATCTTGAGATTGTTTATCTTTCTCTACATAGATGCACTCCTTGAAGTCCCTCCACATTGCTTTATAAACTGGGGTACCATCAAATTGGTAGTATTCTCCTAGTAATAGCTTGACAGCTTTTGTTGCCTCCATTGCATGTTAGTGTGGGATGGCTGATAATAGATGATGCACAACATGAGTATCTTCAATGAGTATTTACCATTCAGTTTTTTTTTTGACACAAGGCCCATTGCGTATTACTTCATACTCTGAACCAAAACCTTTGAATGAAATACTTCATTATACCCTCTAACATTCCACAATGATAAACTCTGTAACCCAGGTAATCTTCATGCACAAGTCCTTCTAAGTCCTCTATAACCGACTTTCTCAATCTTTCTTATCTTACCAATCTATGCCCTAACATAATCCACTACCACACATATAGCCCTAGCGTAGAAAGCCTGAATTCTTATTCAAATCATATAGATGACTTTTTTTACCGATCATTATCAACCCATTCACTTATGGATGCTATAAAATCACCCACTTTAGTACACCACCGACTATGTTCCCCTTGATCTGATCACATCCGTCATTTGAAATCTGAACCTTACTAGTTACCAAGCTTCAAACCACCATGAAACTTACCGCAACACTTGACCCAAACATTTGTAGACCTCTTTCTTTAAGCATACTCGGTAGTTTATGACCCATATGGATAACACATGATA
This sequence comes from Jaltomata sinuosa, assembly GCA_003996215.1. Classification (NCBI taxonomy): domain Eukaryota; kingdom Viridiplantae; phylum Streptophyta; class Magnoliopsida; order Solanales; family Solanaceae; genus Jaltomata; species Jaltomata sinuosa. Next base: position 57,607 of record QJPP01004879.1, read on the forward strand.
GTATCACCATAAACTGAACAAGACCCAAGTAACCACGTCATTCTAAAACTAAGTCTCACTCCCTGAAGATGAATCCTTATTCTTTACAATCGAATCATATACACTCATTTTATTTTCCAAATGTCATATTCCATTTTCAATCACTTCTACCAATATAAGTTGAAATCCCTTCAGGTCTACTCAATGAATGTTTCAAAACACCATCAGCCTTCCATATAAACCAAGCCAATCACCAAGGTAATAATAAATCGCAAATCATGGATATCTTGACATCTTCCCTACCTTACTAGAATCTTTTGAGCAGAACCCTTCTAAATTAATCACATCACACGTATAATCCATTAAAAAGTCTTCTCGTCAAATTTTTACACTCTTTGCCTAAAACCAACAATCATCTCTCTTCAAGAATTCTTAATACTTAGTCCTCTATCATCCTTCATATCACCCTATACATAGTAAATTTACCTTTCCATAAATCCCAGTCCATAGCAAAATTAGCAAATCTCGTGACTTCAACTAAGTAACCACAAGTCCTACTATGAAAATCATATACTAACACTCAAACCATTCAAATTCTCTTTTTCATACAACCATTTCACAAGATAGAATACATACTTTTTATAGAAATCGCAAAACTAGTCATACCACATCAAACCTTATTATAAGAAGCTTTCCTTCATATATACCATAATCACTGTTCTTTTACCCAATTCGTTGGTTCCTTATAACTTTAACTGTTCTTTAAAATAATAGTAGTACATATCCCATCACTGAACCATTGAATCATTGCCAATATACTCATGCCATAAGATTATAGTTGAAATTTTGATCTCTCTTAAAGCATCTTTATCCTCATCAACATTGAGCAATCCATTCTTGTCATGACAGACTTCCTTAACTATAGTCTCCAGGTCACCATGCTTATTACCAAATTTTCACTTTAGTCATTCCATTCCCAATTGTCAACACTTTTACATATAGCGTCTATGCCACATATATACTCTTCTCACTGCTGAACAACTAACTGTAACAGATAAGGAAATCATGAAGTTCTTCAAACCATTGCTTACACTTTCATATGAATACCCCTAAAATGCATAAGCTAAACCACAATCTTACTCAATCAGTCTACGAACCAGAGATACTATTTAAGATCTGGATATGCACACCTCTCATACTAGTCTACCATCTTCTTCCTAGTACCCAGTCTTTCACCAAATCACATGATGTCACTCCCAACTATAAGCGTGCAAATCCAAGAACGTATCTTCACTATAAGTGAGAGAATGGAATAAGGAGGTTTTTTAAAGAGTTAGACCGGGCAAAGAATGCACGAGAAGGAATCAAGAAAAATAAAATTTCCTAAAGTCCTATAGTCTCTCAAAGATAGATAACAAACGTCTCCACACCGATCTGCAAGACTACTAGACATTGCTTTTGTACTCATGAGACTGGTGAACCTGACGCTCAGATACCAACTTGTCACAACCCAAAATACCAAGGGTTGTGATGGTGCCTACCCCAACCCAACCATAGTAGGTAAGCCTAACTCAACAAATGCAAGAAACTTAAAATAAGGAAAATTAGCGGAATAACACGATGGATAACCAATACAAACTCAATTCAAAGATAATTAAATGAAATCAAATAGTAGACTCCAAGTTACATCCCAAGACCTAGCTGTCACGAATACAAGAGAGACTCTAAGTACAGAATATCTTAACCAAATACTACACTACTATTTTGAGATAGTAACAAAAAACAGAAAAAAGTAACAGAGGAAGTCAGGATAGTCTTCAAACACAAGAGCTCATCAAAGCTTCAATGATACCAAGAGGCACGAACTCTAGTCACGGGTTCACTTGTACTTGAATCTGCATCAAAAGAATGCAGAAAAGTAGGGGTTAATACGGTTCACTTGTACTCAGTAGGCATCATAGGTCTCCTGAGCTTAAGCAGTTACTGTATCAAATAAAGAATACTAAAATAACCAGCACGCAGAAAAGTCCCTGCAGTTCAATATAAATAACATGATATATCTCAATCAAAATAACAATCCAAATGATGGTGCAATGCAATGATATGGGATGAGATACAATGGTCATGCCTACCAGTATACACCTCCTTCTCAGTCTATACTGGAAGGTAGGATCCATGGGAGACTCGCAAGGCCCATATACCCCGCCTGGAATTCCACCTCGGACGCAATTGATATCAATACTCCATCCAAAATGTCGCATTGGATCGGGTTTTTAAAAGTGAATCTCCATTTGGAGTGTCGCATCAGATCAAGTTTATAAAAGTGAATCTCCATTTGAAATATTGCATCGGCTCGGGTTTATACAAAAATATTTCATCCTCTTTCAAAATTAGTGTTTCCAATAGTACAACTCAGTGATCCATGATACACACAAAATAATAATAAGCCAATTACAAAGATATAATTAAAATCTCAGAATCACAATAATTTCATGAACACTGACTATGAGCCTGAACCTCAATCCAGGAATCTAAGTCCCCTATCACCGACATAGTATAAGCCTCAACTTGGATATCACAATGATAATTTACCTCATTTATTATCATTATCAGCACAAGCCCCCACACCGCCATCACAATAACATAAATCAACTTAAATTCTATTATAATCATTAAGTCAACCCTCCCATAGCATGTTTTACCCGATACGTCCCCACTCAAGCAAAGTCTGAAAGAAGTTAAGTCATAACCGAGCTCGAAGCCGCACATGAAGCTCTATAAGTTCACACCTGAGCCTTTACCTTATGAAGAGTCTCCAAACGCAATTACTCTATCATAAAAAAGTTCTACGCATAAGCACGAGATCAACGATATCCATATTGCTAAGATTCTAAACCAAATCCAAAAATTCAACTCAAAAGTCAACCCCAAGACTAAAAGGGCAAAATTAAAAATTTATTGGAAAATTGGTTTACCCATAGATTAAGGAGTTAAAATCAAAAAGTTTATAAAAAAAATGGAGTTAAAATTGAACTCGAATTATCATTTTATCAAACTTTACCTTTACCTAGGAAAATCCAAAAATTTCAAGTTCAAACGCGGTTTAAAACAAGAAAAATCGATAAATTTGTGCTTAAATCATATTATCCATACTTCTAGGACCTTAGTTTCAAAAAATCAACTAAAATCCATCTCAAATTGATTCTAAAATCAAGAACTTTTCATTTCATAAACTTCAAGGTTTCAAATCATGACTTGTGAATGAAAATCATAAAAAACGAAAAGGATAATCTTGAAAATAAAAAAAAAATAAAGTTAGAAAAACATACCCAATTATTGTATGAGAAAAACACATCGAAAATTGCCTCAATCAGAGTTTTCTAGCTCTCAAAATGTAAAAATACAAAATCTATTGATTTAAGTAAACAGAGGCAACCATCGCAATCGCAACAAAAGGCTCACAATCGCAATGACCATTGGTGGCGACTCATCGCGATCATGACAAAAAGGTTGGCGATCGCGACTTTTGCAGCACCAACAATAGCTGTCCATAGTAAAACAATTATATCTCCCTCATACGAGTTTTAAATGCGATGATTCTTTTTGCGTTGGCTCCAAAAATTCGATACGTATATAATGGTACCATAAAAACTCCAAATGGAGCTCATTTTCTTCAGGTGACATTACTAAAACCCAACGACGATAAAGTTTCAAACTTTGAACGAGTATCCAAAACTCATTCGAGACCACCGAACACAAACCAATAGTGCAAACCACTTTTAAAACACATTCCGGTCCTGATGGAATAATCAAAACATCCAAATGAGATCATCTTGACTAAATGTTGAGAAAAGTCAACTCTTAACTTAGAAACCTTCATATTTTAAAATAACGACTCAAAACTCATTATGAAGCCTCGATAATCAAACCAAACCTTCAACTAGACCAAAAGTAACCCTTCGAACCTAGTGAAATCTTCAAAACTCGAAAATAACCTTCTTAACCTCGAATGTTGACTTTGGTCAATTCTCTTAAGTGTAACAACCGGGTCCTTCATTATGGGTAGTCCAATCGTGCCAAGTTTTAGAGTTACAAAACTCCAGATTTGAGAGTTTGAAATTCTGGACTAGGCTAGCCTCGACCAGTTTTGGAGCAAGGTAGAGTCTAGGGAAATCAGGGTAAGAATTGGTTTATGTGTCTTGTTTTGAGCTAGTTTTCCACGTAGCCAAGACATAGAGGAGTCCGAGGGACTTTTCGAAATTGAATTTGGGTAAGTAGAACTCCCGAAATCATGTTTGACATGAAGGAATTATTTCGGGTCATCGGGAAAAGCAAGTGTGTTGTAAAATGGCCAAAACTTAGAGATTTCTAGACATTCTGTCTGTGAAGAGCATAATGGTCCACCGTAGTGACCTCCGCTATAGCGGTGGTCAAGGCGGTCAACATTCACTTAAGACAGCTATAGCGAAACTCGTCCGCTATAGCGGGTACCGCTATAGTGGGCCGATGGGTTTTTAATGCAAAAACTTCCCTTAAACAGTTCAGTTTTCTACAATTTATTTTGGGAGTACGGCTAGGCGATTCCAGACGTTTTGGTTCCTTTTTCTGTCGAAATTCTTCCCTAAGGTAAGGTTCTTGTTCCCCAATCTTTGTAATACATTTCCTATGTGGTAGAATTGCTAGGACGGAATTTGGGGAAAGAAAGGGGATTCCAAGCATGTATGTTCTTGGGTAATGATAAAAGTATATTTTTATGATCATAGGTTGTTTAATTCTATGTTTTTACCCATAAAAAAGACAGAACTAGGAGAATTAACGGTGGAAAAGTCGGGAAAAAGGGTGGGATGATAATGGGTGGCCTGGGGTTTGGGGATTTGGTATAATCCAGGTAATGTGAAGGCCTTGTATGTTAATTTTATGTACTGTGTGTTGTTTTTAGACCAAGAACGAGAGAGGAATCCAGAACACGGGAAATTTCGGGTCCAATAGAGCTTGGACCATTTCGAGGTAGGTGATGGCTTACGATTTTGGTGAATGTTTGTATATTCTTGTACTCATATCTAAGTGATTGTATGAATTGCATTTCTTAGGGAAGTTGTGTAGGATGTCTAAGGTTCCTATTTTATAGTCTGTGATTTGAACGGTATTTGCTTGTTGGTTTACAAGTTGTGTGTTCATGCATTTGACTGTGGATTATTAACATTTGGTTAGCTCAGGTACCATGCCTGATACGGGTATAACAAATGGTTAGCACGGGTACCACGCCTGGTACGAGCATAACAAATGGTTGCACTGGTACCACGCCTGGTATGATTTACTTTTGTTACATCATTGCATTATTATTACTGTATTGCATTGATTGATATTGGTTCCGTGAGTGGACCGGGCTTCTTACTAAAATGTGTTATTGGTTTGGTGGTCCTTGAGAGGCCAGGGAAATTCTGGCTAACTGTTGTGTTGGTCATGGTTTAGGTCGGGTTGTTCATTGACATTTGTGTTGTTCTTGGTTTAGGCCAGATTGATTCAAGGTACATGTGTGTAGTCTAGAGGGGATCCCAGGGTGGGTCCGGGCTAGATGGAAAGGTATAGTTAATGGTATATGGTTGTGTCTTAGAGTTAGGTGGTGGATTCATGCGGGAACAGGCTAAGTAGAGACTGGTAGTCTAAGTGTGTCTGTGGTTATTTATGCATGTTTTTCATACCTTATACTTGATGTTGTTGTACTGTTATACACTGTTTATTTGAAAACTGGCTGTTGATCCTACCAGTACACAGTGGTGGTGTACTGATACTACACTTTATTGTCTTTTGGTGAGTACAAAAAATCTTTCAGGGGCTGAGACGCGACCTCACCTTTAGCACCGACGATTCTTGACTTTCAAGGGTGAGCTGCTTGACTCGAGCTACCTTGGGTTATCTTTAGAGTTTCAGTCCACTTGTTTCAGACTTAAAACTACTTTGTATTTTCTTTTGGGGTTGCATCCCTGTATTCTAGATATTGGTGTTGATGTTTGGTACAACGAATTTCAGTTCCTAGGTGGGATTTTACGCAGGTTAATGATTATGCTATAGTTTTTGCTTATTTTGATTGCTAGTTCACTTTCTGTTGCTGGTTTTAGGATGTTAGTCTAGGCAAAAGGTTGAACTATATTGGTTTGCTCATCCGAGGGTTGGGTGGGTGCCACTCACAATGGGTTGGGTCGTGACAAAGATGGTATCAGAACCTTGGTTCATTGATCTCGTCGTGCCAAACACGTCTAGTAGAGTCTTGCGGAACGGTGCAGAGACGTCCGTAATTTTCTTCGAGAGGCTATGGGCTTTAGGAAAAACCATCTCTTCCTTTTTTTATTCGTGCGATAACTCGATTCCAATTGGTATCTGGTGATACAAAATTTGTATCTAACCTCATTCACTCTTCTGTCTGCAGATGGTTACTATAAGGAATAATGGAGCAAGGCCAGCGGTCCCAGTAGCGGGCCCGACAGTTTGTGGCAGAGGTAGGGGAAGGGGAAGGGGATGAGCTGGAGCCGCACCCGCCAGGGGTGGATCTCGAGCTGCTGCTGCACATGAGGTAACCCCTCCCCCACCTCAGGATTATGTGGCTGAGAACGTAGAAGAAGTGGTTGTAGAGGATTGAGGGGCTCAAGCGGAGGCGGCACCAGTTGGGGGTGCATACCTTCCTACTATGACACCAGAAGTTTTTAAGTAGGCGTGGGATATTATAAGTGGGTTGGTTGGTGCTGGAGCCATACCCGCAGCTTATGCAAATCAGGCCTTGGATACTCAGCCAGAGGTTACTACAATACTCAGGATGGACGCAGCTTCGGGCACAAATAATCTCCTCAGGCCAATATTATTCCCAGTGATAACAGGGAATGAGCATGACATGTTGACTAAGTTCCTTAAGTTGAAACCTCCGATGTTTCCGGGTACAGACAAGGAGGATGCCTATGATTAAGGAGTGATTAAGGTACGCACGGTTATCCCTATTCTCGTAATTCCTCGTGAATGTCATATTATATCTTTGAGTTGCTTCCATGCACAAAGTAGGGTTAGAGTAAAACCCTTATACCTTGAGTTATCTTTGATTCATTATGAAACTTCATGAATTCTCTACTCACGTATTCTATCCTCATGATAATTCTTATTCTATGTGATTCCTATGGATTCTCTACAAAGTTTTATAAAATTCTATAAAAATGGATCATGATAATTCTTATTCTATGTGATTCCTATGGATTCTCTACAAAGTTTTATAAAAGTCTATAAAAACGGAGTAACCTTTGTGTTACACACTAAGTCATTATGATCCTTCTTTTAAATTTTTGATGAAAATCCCTTATGAAAGTGTATGAATTTTAGAAATTGCCCTCTATTTCATGTTTATGAATCCTCACATTTTATGAAAACTATCTTCATGTTTATGAATCTGTATCATGATTTATGAACTTATCTCATATTTTAATGAAATTACGCCATAAATACTTACAAGTTTACTTTATGAATTTCAGTATAATTTGAAAGGAAAGTTTTTGTCTTAAAAACCTAAACTCGGTATTTTCATATGATTTTAGAGCACAAAGGCTCACAAGTCTGACCTTTTTATATATTTGAGCGTAAGAGCTTAGTAGCATGAAATGTAAATAATTTTGAGTTTATGGGCTGACTAGCATGACATAGATATGATTTTGAGCATAAGGACTCATTAGAATAAAATGTATATGATTTTAAGCTCAAGGGCTCACTAGCAGGAAATACATATGATTATTAGCTCAAGGCTCCACAATATGATTTTCAATTTATTTTAAAGATTACAGTATGAACATATATATGTTTAGGAGGATTATTTAATACTGAGAATAGTATGGGTATACATAATACATACCCCTAAACTACGTATGCCAGTGTAGAATTTAAGCTCGAATAGAGGCTCATTATGGATATCTATGTTATGTTTCGTCCTATGCTTTGACAAGGTACAAGATAAATCTCCTAATCGAGTTAGAGGTTTGACATCATGATCTCACGTGATGTATGTTGGTTATAAGAAACTCATCACCAGAAAAGCTTAGTATTTTCATCAAGTGTGATTTATGACCCAAGATCACCAGTTGCTAAATATGTTTCATACTGTTTACATTCAGCTTACTTATTGTTCAGTTATTTCATCTTACCTTATGATTTTTAAGTTTATGACTCTAGTTTACATTTTTCTCATAGACTTTAGTTATACACTTATCCCATGCCTCAGGTATTCAGAATCTCTCATGTTTTAGTTATACAGTTACCCATGCCTCATGTCTTTAGTTTTGGGATTTGATCTAGTAGGCTAGATATAGTGTGTGCAAGAGCTTAAGTCTATAACTTATAAAAATTGTGAAGGTGTAAGTGTGATATGTGTGAGCTCTAGATGAATACTTGAATGGAGGCTAAGGAATTAGATAAAAAGGAAACCTCAAGAATTATAGGGGAAGACGTGTGTTCTGGAAGAGATATTATAGATGAGATTCTAAGATTCTAAATACTGTGTGTGCCTAATTTAATATTCTTGAGTTGTGTAAGGTGGAGAGATGCTAGGTATATATTTTATGGTATCCTTAAGATCTAAATCGAGGGGATTATAGATAAGGCGGTCGATGTTGAGTCTCTTGATATAAGTTTTAACCCGTGAATTGGGTGGATAGAGAATTGGAGGTATGATGTTAGTAAGATAGTAAGAGTATGAGTTATATAGTGTTAGCCTTTGAGGGAAATAGGAAGTTAAGAGTTCTCAGAAAGAAGTCCTAGTTAGAATTTCAGTATCTATAGATGTAGTCTTCAAGGGAGAGTTTAACATTAATGTGTATAGTAATACCCCAATAATGCAGAGTTATTTGATTATAACCCAGTTTAGGGAGCAGGTCTATAGACTTAGAATGCCGTCCTTTGAGCGAAGGGGGAGATGATAAGGTGATGAACCAAGCTAGGTCTTCAAATTCTAGTAAAAGAGAGTTCCAGGAAAGGTAATGATGGGATATCAATCCATTCTTATCCTAGCGCATTCCAGGCATTTCAGTCAAAATGAAACTCTATTCATGTCATACATATTTGTGCCATGCCCATGACTAAGGTTCACGCACTTCATGTATATTCACGTCCATGATTAGGTCCTAGAGTGTGAAGCAACTGATTCAAATAATGATCCTAATATTACTCTATGAATTTAAGTCTTATGTTATACAACTCATGATACATGAACTCATGTCTCACAATATGCCTTATCCTATGAACTCATGCCTCAGGAGCCATAATGGCTAATGAAACCATGCTACATCATGTATATGCTCAGATTACATGCCTGGATATTGTGCCTATAATTTCTTTGCTCTAAGCTTTATGTATGCTCACTTATGATAATGTTGAATAGTTATGGCATATATATGCTCAGAACTACTCTCTATTCATGCTCTATATGTTTAATATATAAAGTATTCATGCCTATTATACTTTACTTCATAGGCCACACCTTTGAGTAACAAGGTCATGCTAAGTATAAGTCAAGATTAAATAGTATCCTTTTCATTCTTGATGCACATGCCCAAATTAATGATGCTTAATTCATACTCAATGTTTCTGATCAAGAGTTAGGCCTCTATTCGTATGTCGTGTTGTTCATCTCCCAACCTATTCATTCAGTGATTTCTATTTATGATGTGGTAGGTAGTGGTGAAGGAATATAGGTAAAGGCTAAAATAGGAAAGAGTGGATGCTCATTTTGTTGTGGCTACGGTGTGCTTGTGTCACCTAAGCTATTAAGTGTAGATGAAACATGAGGTAAGGTTCAATTATGTGTGATAATTAGATGGGAATATATGGTGTGTCTCCTTGTGGAAGTATGTAAAGCTATTGATCTTAGGGATGCTCGGAGGGATTCTTAGATAGTTTTAACTACCAAAAAGTCATGGAGTGATCATAGATGTAGGCTTGAATGTCGTGTTGATATATATATGAATAATTGCATTATGTGACTAGTGACTTCTTGTTAGAGCTTGAGGTTGGTTGATTATGTGATGAGAAAGAATTAGTATTGTTGGGGATAACTCTAGATGCAAAAGAGACTTTTTTGAGTTTTAGAACAAACCTAAGCACATATCGATGTTCAAACATGTTCCTAAAGGGAAATAGAAGATAGGATCCTGTAATGTTTTCACTAGCATGATCGCATTGAGCATGACACTTGGTGTTTCCAAGTTAGGCTTGAACATTGTAAGAGCATGCAGTTAGACTTAGACTTTAGTAACTATTTGTTCCCTTGATAGAATCATAGGTTACAAATGATGTAGTTTTTTAGAAGAGGGAATGAAGGTGAAATGTGTTGCTAAGATTGAAGGCTGTCAATCGTACTGGTTAAGGCAAGTGTAGTCATTTTCTTACTCCATGCCCAACATACTCAGGTTTCATGTCATGTAGCTTTAGATCGGATGAGACTTATGTCCACATCCATTTCGTTCATACTCTATGAACCCATAAGATGACTAATATACTCCGACCATGTTAATGTTTCATATCCAGATAGCTCATATGACTCGTGCCTATGATTTCTTTCTTTAATATGTTATGAGATTCTCCACGAGGATATGTTTATGATAATTAATTAAGAGTAAGTTAAGTTTCAGGTGAGAGTTCTCTTTCCATGTTTAAAAGAGGCCAAAAGGTGAAAGTTCATGTTCAATTTAGTCCGTCATGTCTATACACCATTCTATGTCTTGTAAGGCTCATGATAGTGTTACTGGCTAGCTAATAGCTATTTTAAAGCTTGCGCTAATCCTGTTTACGAGGAAACCTCTGCCAATTGTTTTAGAAAACTTTAGATCTAGATATCCTCACATGTTCACTTCTTGAAGAAAAGATGTTTAAGGTAATGATCTTACTTTATGCCTCTTATTCTATGAAATCATGTCTTATGACATCTTGTCTATGCTAGTCTCTTGCATTCATAACTCATGCCCATATGTTCTTTTCATGGCTTGTTATGAAAATTCTTATGTTAAAAAAGCTCCTTATGTGAATAAGGTTTAGTTTGTTGTAAGATAGTCCAAGAAAAGTATGTTCAATTTAGTTCATATGTTTTTCATTCTAGCCATGACCATCATTTGAGGATGAATGATTCCAAGTGGGAGATCTTATAATACCTAGAACTTTGGGGCTAAGATTTGGATTGCTCTACGTATATCATTAAATACAAACACAATGAATTTAATTGTACCTAGGTGTAAAGGTCAAGTATTAAGTGTTAGAAGTGCATTAGAGGTGAATTAAGGTCAGAAGAAACCTCTAACACAAAGTTGGGTTGAAATCTTCCCTACCGATGAAGTATATCATATGAGTTTGAGTAAGCACCAAATTCAATCAAGCACAGGTCTAGAATTATAAAACTTTGAGTTGTGAATTACTTTTACAATTAAAGTTCTTCGATTCTAGTATTCAAAGCACCAAAGTGTTTGTCAATCCGAGCTTTGTACAAGAAGTTACGTATATTTTAAGAAGGATCTGATAGTGGTGTGCATCCATGGGCTTGCAAAGTGAGCAAGCTAGTGTCCCAAGGAAATATAGCATACGGTAGGCAGAGAAACAAGCCCAAAAATGTGCACGAGCATAGGCGTTTGCACGCATGGGCAAGACAGCGCACGTTGTTGGGCACACAAAGTTTCCTCTGTGGCGTGCGATTCCTACAGCCTTTTTAAGTGTCTTTTTCTGCAATTTTCAGCCAGTCTCTAAATTTTAAAATCCTAGCTTTACTATTCTCTTCTCCACTTATTTCCACACAAAGTAAGTCTCTTTCATGTAATTTTAAGTGTTTTTAAGTATTTATAAAAACCAAATACGGGTTCTTAACGAAATTTTACACCACAATCTTAAGGTTTTCAAGAAAACTCATACCATGATTTCAAGAACGGATTTCTTGGAATTCTTCTTCAAATCTAGAATTTTCCTTCAATATTTTGTAGTGATTAAGGTATGTAAGGCTATCCATCTTCTCATCATTCCTCATGAATGTTGTATTATGTCTTTGAGTTGCTTCCATGAACAAACTAGGGTTACAGTAAAACCCTTATACCTTGAGTTCTCTTTAATTCGTTATGAAACTTCATGAATTCTCTACTCAAGTATTTTATCCTCATGATAATCTTTATTATACGTAATTCCTATGAATTTTTTAAAACGTTTTATGAAAGTGTATGAAAATGGAATAACCTTTATGTTACACCCTAAGTCTTTATGATCTTTCTTCTGAATTTCAGAAATTATTCCTCTCTCATGTTTATGAATCCTCACATTTTATGAAAACTATCCTTATGTTTACGAATTCATATCTGGTTTATGAACTTATATCATATTTTATGAAACTATGTCATGAATGCTTACAAATTTATCTTATGAATTTCAGCATGATTTGTAATGAAAGTTTTATCTTAAAAATCTAAACTCGGTATTTTCATATGATTTTATAGCACAAGGGATCACAAGCATAAACTTTTTATGAATATGAGAGTACGAGTTCACTAGCATGAAATGTATATGATTTTGAGCATAAGGGCTCAGTAGCATGAAATGTATATGATTTTGAGCCTAAGCGCTCACTAGCATTAAATGAATATGATATTGAGCGTAAGAGCTCACTAGCAGGAAATGCACATGATTTTCAGCACAAGGCTCTATTATGATCGTTTTCAAAATTCAAAAACTATATAACTTTGTGGCCAAAAATATCTCATTTATTCTAAAATAATAGAGAGACGTCACTTAATTTTTAAAAAATTAAAAAAATTATTTAAAGGTAATTTTGAAAAGAAAATATTTTGTTTAAAAACCAAAGTCTAGGTAAGAGTTCAAGTGATCCTCTAAGAAAGATGTTAGCACCTTTAAGGATCCACTAAATGCGGTTGACCACCGGATTTAAACATATTTGACTAACTTTGAAAATCCTTTAAGTTACTTGTGAAAGCCTTAGTTAAAATGAGTAGAATTCTTTTGAAACTTATTCATTTATTTTATTTCACATAATGAAATAATTTAAGTGTTAAAGTCTCAAAACTAATTCTAACTTTACTATTTAATCCGAGTAATAATTTCGAACTAAATAATTAGTCCAACTACTTAATGTGGATTTAAAAATTCCTTAATGGCTATGAAAGGACATAGGAGATTCTCCAAGTCATTCTATGACCTTAAGTATACCTATTACCGAATTTTAAAAAAATAATTATGCTAATGAAGTATTGAAACATCTTTTTCACATCATAACCAAACTTGATAAAATAATTTAAAATATCTCCAAGGGAATTCATCCAAGTTAAATAAAACAAGTAAATATTAGCATTCATAATAAGTAATGATTAAATAAACATAATAGTAAATAAATTATTTGGGCTTTAGGTCCAAATTCTACTTCATTTCCAATTTATTGCGGCCTGCTTTGATTCATTGTTGTAGTATTGCTGCTATTAATATTGAACTCTTGAGTCCAAAGTTCTCAACCTTAACCCACTTGGGCTGCTACTGTTGCTGAAATTTTCAGGCCGCCTTTGGCCTTATATTTTCTTAATTTTCAATGACTTATTGGAGGTTTACTCGAAGATGATCTAATGACAAGGAATGGAAAGTCCAATTAGACTCGTGTGGGAGAGTTCATAAGGAAAGAAAAGAAGGAACATGATTAGTAATGAAATCTACTAAGGTCTGAACCAAAATAAAATAACAAATGAGCAATCTTCAAACGAATTAATTCAAACATACTACAGTTATTACTGAACATGTATTACTAGCGTATTACAATAAAACAAACAAACTCAATTTTAAATATATAAAATAAAGTAATTTTACTACTTGAACTTTCGGGACAACATATAAATAAATCAGTGCCTAAACATCCCTTTGCTAGAAAAAAGAACTCAAACAAGAACAAAATTATAACAAATTATAAATTTGCAATGAAGTCTCTATGGAATTTCAACGAACAAAGCATAAACTTAAAACTTGAAGGTAATTTCACCAGTTTCTATCCTAAACCTTATTCAAACATTTTTGTTAGACCATAACTACCAATTAAATTCAAAACAAACTGATCAGCTTCTGCAAAAGTCAATTGAGCCCATACCGGTGAGCTCTTTAGAGGCTAAAACAAAAACGACAACTTTAATAGTACATGGATTGACAAACCCAATGGGGCTATACATACATAGTAGGCACATAAATTAAAAAGAGTCATCTAGAAAAATAAGCAATAGCAAACTTAAAATATCATTCTTTTTGGCTCACTAAAACAAAATAGTAAAGACAAGAATCCAAATATACACAGAAAAACAAAATATTCTTCCGATTTAGAAATAATACGATTTTAAACTTACTAAGGCGGAGATATTCACTCAAAACAAAAGAGAGATTTGAGAAATTATCTTTCAAACATCAAGGACAACCAAGAAACCATATGGTACCTAACACATTCAAACATTCATGTTCTCAAAAAAGACCTTTCACCCTAGAAAGTTCATAAAAATGAGTGAAAATAGGAGATTAGCAGCTATTTTACTCGTTCTTAGAATAAAGAACTAACATAGAAACATGTAGACTTGGCCTAAATCTTAAAAAACAGAGCTGAAATACTTTGAAAAATAACAGATCATGCTTTAGACATTGAACCAAATAATTAGAAAACATATTAATTTTGCCTCAAACATAAACTATGATTTAAAAAGCAAAACAAGAACACAAACTTACCTACATTAAACGATATTCAGGTAAAAATGCAGGAAGGAATGAAAAATACAAATGATTTCATGTGAAATCAAAACAAAACCAGAGAACTGATCCATACTCTTACACCAAACCAAACAATACTGAAATGAGAAGAATGTTAGGAGCTGGTCGTACAAAAGTTAAACTCAACTATAAAATTGCATGATTTAACAAAATAGAAGCAAAATAAGGTGGGCTATTAAAAAGGATGGGTCACTATATCTTAAAGAGTAATTCACAGACTACTCAACATACAAAATTTAAACCAAACTAATCCAATCGCAGAATAAAAATGTGCAGAACTCAAAATAAAACTAAGACTGTAATGACCCTTCCGATTATTCCCACATTTTTACTTTCTTTGTACTGTTAGAGTATTTTTGTAGTGGTACAAGTCATTTATGTCTTTGTAGGACAGGTGATTTGGTGCCCTGGCCGTTCGTGAGGTCATTATGACCATTTCCCTGTTTTAAAGCTTTAACTTAGGAAATCGTTGACTTTGGTAATTATTTTTTTGTAAACATGCTTGGAATTGAATTCTGACAGTTTTGTTAGCTCCAAACCATGGATTTTGGTCTAGTTAAACCCTTGGTCGGGGTCTAGGAGCTTTTGTTTTGGTTTTGTCTTTTTTTTTTTAATGTTTTCTGGCTAGTTGAACTTGAAAGTTTGGATTTGGTCAATATTCAAAGAAAATAGCCTCAGATGAAAATTCTGTCAGTGCTGTCGGCTCTGGAATGTCGACTTTAGGCTAAAGAAACCTATGGTTTGGGTTTCGAGGCTTCCAGATTTATTTTTTGGCCATTGAGCTCCACATTGGAAATAGGTTGCCTAAGGTTGGTTTTGGGCGTGAGACCCATTTTTCATTAAATTGACCTCAGTTGGGAATTTCATCAATTTCGTTGAGTCTAAAATATTATTTTAGGTGCAGTAGCATAGTTCATTTATGCGTGCGGGGTCCTGGATGAGTCCCATGGGCCTATCCAGAGACATTTTGCCTTAAGGTTCTTCTGTTGGTTGCTATTGCAGGTGCAGGCCTCTAGCCTTAATCGCGATCATGAGAGAGTCCATGCAATCGAGATAGTTTCCTTTCTTGGGTATCGTGAATATGAGGTTCCCTTCACACAACTCCAATGAAGAGCTTGTGGACCCGTCCCCCTTTGTTCTTCACAAATGTGAGGTTCCTTCTTGCGACCACGATGAAGCCCCTGCCTTTTTTTTCTTTGCAATCGCGTGGCTAGCCATTGCGATTGTGATGGTCTAGACAGTGTGATCATTGCGCTCGCGTGAGGTCCTCTTGTGATCATGAAGAAGGACCAATGGGAGTATATAAATTCTTCTCCTTCATTTTCTTCACCTTAAAACCAAATTCCCCCATTGTTGTTGGGCTCCAAGCTCCCCAAACTCTGTGAGGATTTATTCCAAGTTATTAGGGTGATTATTCCTTGCCCGTGGTCAGTTCTCCATCGTAATTGTAAGTTCCAATCAGTTTAAATTCCATAATTTTCCCCATTTGAATTCCCTCATTTATTATTGTGATTGTGGGCTGTTTTGGAGCCCTTCTGATGGTTTAATTCCACTAAATTCTGAGCATGTGCTCCTAGAATTCTCGGGATCTATTACTCCATATCATATGGATCCAGTTGAGTTGAAGGAGCTTAAGGATCATCTCTAGGACCTGTTAGCTAAGGGTTTTATTAGGCCGAGTGTGTCGCCTTGGGGTGCTCAAATTTTGTTTGTGAAGAAGAAAGATGGGTCGATGCAGATGTGTATTGATTATAGACATTTGAATAAGGTGACTGTGAAGAATATGTATCCAATTCCATACATAGATGACTTATTTGATCAGCTTCAGGGTTTTGCCGTGTTTTCTAAGATAGATTTGAGGTCAAGCTACCACCAGTTGAGGATTAGGGTGGAGGACATCCCTACGATAGCATTTCGGACACGTTATGGCCACTATGAGTTCCTGGTGTTGTCTTTTGGGTTGAATAATGACCACAAAACTTTCATGGACTTGATGCATAAGGTGCTCTAACTATACTTGGATTCGTTCATGATAGTATTCATCGATCACATCTTAATATACTCGCGGAGTGAGGAGAAGCATGAGCTACACTTGAGGAGTATACTTTAGACTTTGAGTGATCATCGACTTTTTGCCAAGTTCTTAATGTGTGATTTTTGGCTTGAGTCAGTAGCATTCCTAGGGCACATGGTGTCCAAGGATGGGATTAGAGTGAACCCAGGGAAGATTTCAGCCATTCGTGATTGGCCAAGGCCTACTACTTCTACTGAGGTTCGCAACTTTGATGGGTTGGCAGGGTATTATAGACAGTTTATTAAGGGATTTTTTCCATAGCAACACCTTTGACTAGGCTGACTAGGAAGGATGTCCCATTTCAGTGGTCAGATCAGTGCGAGGATAGTTTGTTCTTGACTTTGAGAGGGCTATCTAGGTCCTAGAGGACATGTTACGGTCATATGTTCTTGACTTTGGCGGTTCATAGGATTAGTATATGCCGTTAGAGGAGTTTGCGTATAATAATAGTTATAATCCAAGCATTGGCATGGCACTTTTTGAGGCATTGTATGGTAGGCATTGCATATCACTAGTGGGTTGCTTTGATGGGTTGGAGTCCAGGATGCAGAGTAAAGACTTGCTTCATTATTCCATAGACAGGGTCTGGGTGATTCAGGATAGACTTCGAACAGACCAGAGTAGGCAGAAGAGCTACACAGATCATAGACTTCGTGCCTTAGAGTTCAGTGTTGGTGACTTGGTGTTTCTCCGTGTATCGCCCATGAAGGGCGTGATGAGATTTTGTAGGCGGGGCAAGCTTAGCCCCAGGTATATTCGCCCGTTTATGATTCCTCAGAGAGTGGATAGTGTTTCCTATCAGTTAGCTTTGCCTCTGATGTTTTCAGGCATACATCAAGTCTTCCATTTATCGATGTTGAGGTGGTATGTTATGGATGAGTCACATGTGTTGTAGTGGGATTCAGTATAGTTGGATGAGAGATTGGCTTTCATAGAGATGCTGGTTGCTATTCTAGCTAGAGATGTCAGGAGGTTGAGGTCTAGTGAGATTTCGATAATTAAGGTTCAGTAGAGGCACTGTTCAGTCGAGGAGGCTACCAGGGAGACCGAGAGATAGATGTAGGCTCAATATACGAAGTTGTTTGAGCCTTCAGGTACTCCCTTGCTCTTGAATTTCGAGGATAAAAATCCATTTTAGTAGTGGATGATGTAATGACCCTTTCGGTCATTCTCGCATTTTCACTTTCTTTGTACTGTTAGTTCATTCCTATAGTGGCCCCAAGTCATTTATGGCTTGCAGGGACCGATGGTTTGGTGCCCCAAACATTCGTTAGGTCATTTTTACCATTTTCTTATTTTAGAGCTTTAACTTAGAAAATCGTTAACTTTGGTCAACATGCTCGGAATCAAATTTTGACAGCCAGAGCGTGGATTTTGGTCTAGTTGGACCCTTGGCCGGCGTCTAGGAGCTTTCGATTTGGTTTTGTCTTACTTTTTGTGTTTTCGGGCAAAGTTAAACTTGGAAGTTTAACAAGGTCAACATTCAGAGAAGACGTCCTCGGATGAAAATTATGTCAGCACTGTCAGCTCTGAAATACCAACTTTGGTCTAAAGGGACATTTGGTTTGGGTCTCGAGGCTTCAAGATTCATTTTTGTCCATTGAGCTCCACATTGGAAATAGGTTGCCTAAGGTTGGTTTTGGGTGTGAGACCCATTTTTCATTAAATTGACCTCCGTTAGGAATTTCATCCATTCTGTTGAGTCTAGAATGTCATTTCTGATATGGTAGCATAGTTCATTTGTGCACGCGGGGTCTTGGATGAGTCCCGTGGTCACATCCGGAGACCTTTTTCCTTAAGATTCTTCTGTTGGTTGCTATTGCAGGTGCAGGCCTCACGCCTTAATCGCGATCCCAAGGGAGTCCATGCGATTGCTATGGTCTACCTCCTTGGGCATCATGCGACCGCGTGAGGGGCCTTTGGACCCGTACCCCATTGTTCATTGCGATTGCGAGGTTCTTTCTCGTGACCGCGATGAAGCCCCTGCCTCCTTGTTTTTCACATACGCGTGGCTATCCATCTCGATCCACCGTATGGCTAGCCATCATAATCATGATGGTCTAGCCAGCGTGATCATCATGACCGTGTAGGTGATGTGCCGGGATTTGATGGCACTTTCGACGCTTTCAACATAGGATTTTTGGGATTTCTTGAGTAATTTTAGTTAGATTTGATGTCGTTTGTTAAGTGTGCAGGGACAAAGTATAAATTATGAAAGAAAGCCAAAAAGTTGCAGTTTCTGGGCCAAAAAGAGGCCACCACGGGCTTCACATCCACGACGGCCCGTGGGGCTGACCGTTAAAGTGAGGCAGCAGAGATGCTAAGCCTGGGCAACCCCGACGGGCTGGAAAACTACCCGTCACAGACATGATGGCCCGTGGCCCTGCCCGTCAAAGAGGCCCAGTGAGACATGCTAAGAGTCAATGAAGGACAACGGGAACCATGACGTCCCGTCGCCAGCCCGACGTCTCGTGACTAGCCGCCCGTGGAAACCTGGCAGGGAAGCTGGAGAAAGACCAAGTTGGGCGACGTGAGACAGTGACGGGCGTCGTAGCTGTGACATACCATCGACCCCAGCCTATGAGAATGAGTCAGAGAAGTTGAGTGAAGACCCAATGAAGCCTGACGGGCACCCACGACACCGGTCGCCTTAGCGACGGCCGATGAGGCAACCCGTCGGACCTGACCGCGTCCAGTTTTCCTAGTTTAATTAGGATTTGTCTTCTTTGTCTATAAATACTTTCCCCGAGGTTTTTATTGAGGTGGTTACACTATATTTTGGAGTTACTTTTGGATATTTGTTACGTTACTTTTGTGTTGAATTCGAAGACTAATTCTTGATAATTTGAAGTGTTCTTGAGATTATTATTCAAGTTCTGGTTTTCTTTATTCTTCTTTGTAAGTATCTCCTGATGATTACTCAAACAAACATTGATTGCATGCTTATGAACATGAGTAGCTAAATCCAAAACTAGGGTTGTGGAAACCATGAAGGATTAACGAAGTAGGCTAAGTACTTAGGTGATCTAGGGAGGTGTTCACGCATGTATTGTTCTTCCCTTCGCTTTGATTGCTTTTTAACGGTTGCAAACGTTAAAACTCACCTTATCCTTACTTGCCGAACCAAGGAGGTAATGGATGGGAAAAGGGTTGTAAACAACGAGATTCGAGGTTATCAACCCTCGTCAAGTAGCTTGACCTTTTCTAGGAATAGATAATCTGGGACCAAGGGTAAGGGGTAGTAAAGTGACACCCGCGGCCGAACCAAGGCGTGTGGTGAAATTCACCTAGTTGCTGGACCAAGGAATTAGGTGAACCTAACTTACCAATTTTGCATGCTAAACACCAAACTAGTGAACCAAGTACGAAAGCCTTACTAAGTTATGATCTCATGGGGACCATTGCCCTCGTCACTTCTCTTATTGGTATTAACTCTTGAAATTGACACTGGTTACTTGATACGTTCTTGATACAATAATTACTTGTTACTACAACCCCCCCCATTTACGAGAAATAATTGACTAAAAGCTTGAAGTAAACACTAATCGACCATAGTCCTTCCATATTCCCTGTGGGATTGACCCCAACCTTTTGTTGGGTTCTATATTTGAACAACGACCGCTTGCGCTTCTTTTAGAGGTGCAATTTGGGCGCATCAAATTTTGGCACCGTTGCCGGGAAATACGATTTAGGATTAAGTGAGATTGTGTTTAATTCACTATTAGTCCTTATTTCTTGATCACAGGTAGCACACTTGTGCATGCCAAGTACGAGGAGTCAAGGCAATCCCTTGACCCCTTACGATCCGGAGCTCTCCAAAACACTAAGAAACATGGCTAAGGATGGAGAGTACGAAACTGAGGAGAAGATTACAGCTTGGTTAATTGCTAAAACTGAGCAACAGAAAAAGGATGAAGCAGCATGCTAGAAGGAAGGCGAAGATTCCCTTGCTGACGAAGATGAGAAAATATCACAAGATCTTGCAGCTCGAAACGCTGCAGCTGAGCAAGCAAGACATGGAAGGAAGCAAGTGGTCCGGGATGAGGAACTACCTCATCGCGTACCATATAATTGGGGTTGACAGATGCAGCAGCAAAGGTAGGCTCCTCTGTATTATGATGTAGATGAGTACTATGAGGAGGAATATGGCTCCACTGGGCCCATAGTACTACCACCATTGGGTGACGGGACAAAATTTGACATTACTAGTGCCATGATTCAACTGTTGACCATGAAAGGACTCTATTCAGGAAAGCCCAATGAAGATGTAATTCTACATGTGAATAACTTTGTGAGCATCAGCAAATTGTATAATATGCCAGGAGTGGGTCAAGAGGCTATCAGACTAAGGCTGGTCCCATTTTCATTGACTGATGAGGCAACTACATGACTCTCAAAACTGCCTGATAGTTTCATATACTCGTGGTATGAGCTGAAGACTCAGTTTATAGAGCGATTCTTTCCTCTATCAAGGATGTTGCATCTGAAGCAGCATATATATAATTTCAGGCAGCTACCTACAGAAGCTCTATATGAATCATGGCTGAGGTTCAAGAAGAAGATAAAGCAAGTTTCGAGGCACAGAATCCCTTCCAGGCATCTGATGGAAATATTCTATAAGGCCCTGAATGCAAATACTAAAGCTGTAGATGATACTGTGACTGGAGGTGCATTCATGGAAAACACATAACCTGAAGCTGCAGAGAGTTTGGATAGGGTTGCAAAGACAAATTTAGCATGGCATACGAGAGACACGGAAATGTTGGTAGGTACTTATGCAGTTGGAAAGTCTGTGGATCCCAATGATATAGAAGACATTAAGCAGACACAGGCTAAGATGAATACGACACTTGGGTTGCTGGCAAAGAAATTCCTGGCTGAGGGAGTAGAAAAAGTTAAAGCAGTAGGTAACCAAGGCAAAGCACCAAGGTCATACGGGTACTCATCTGAAGAATAAATTGGTTATCTGAATGATCAAGGGGCGGGTTTCTGGGATTCTGGCAAAGGAAATCAAGGTCGGAACAGAGATAGGTATGACTACTACATTTGGTTCGGTTACAGAGATAGAGAAGATGGTGACTGGCAGAAGAAGGATGGGTACAAGAATGATATGAGTCACCTGTACGTTCTACCTGCAACTCGTAAAGAGCGGGCTGGACAACCCACCATGAGAGAGTTGATCAATAAAGTGTTCCAAAAGGTTGACTCCACGGATGTGAGTATGAAGGAGATAAAAGCTGAACTTTCAAGTATTAATCAAAAGGTGGAGTCCCACGCTGTCTCCATCAAACAACTTGAGACACAGATGCATCAGTTGTCAACAAACCAGAATCCGTGCCAAAAAGGTACTCTCCCAAGTGACACGGTTCAGAATCTGAAAAATAATCGACAGGTTATGGCAGTGAATACTCGAAGAGGTAAGCAGACTATTGATCCCCCCATGCCTATTATCATTGATGAACCAGCCGAAGACAAAAAGGATGATGATGAGATTGTAGCCGAGTCTGAGGAGAAAGATAGTGGTGAAGGGTCGTCTGAAAAATAGCCTTCTGAAAAGAAGGAGAAGAGCAAAGAAGTTGAACCAACCCTGAAACCCATGCCACTACCTCCTCCTTCTTAGCCCAGAGGTTGAAGAAAAAGATGGAGGATGGCAAATTTCACAAGTTCATCTCCATGCTGAAGTAGTTGTCAGTCAATATTCCTTTGGTCGAAGCATTGGAACAGATGCCTAGTTATGCAAAATTTATGAAGGATCTAGTGACGAGGAAGAGAACGGTCAGTTTTGAGTCAGTAAATAATTTGCACCACTATAGTGCAATAGCATCCCATTCTATGGTACAAAAGAAGGAAGATCCTGGAGCCTTCACCATTCCGTGCACTATTGGAGCATTCTATTTCACCAAAGCTTTGTATGATCTGGGTGCTAGTATAAATCTGATGCCGCTTGCAGTTTACAATCAGTTGGGCTTGGGTGACCCCTCTTCGACTATAATGCGTCTACTTATGGCTGACAGCATGGTGAAAAGGCCTATGGGAATTCTGTACGACGTATTGGTAAAGGGTGATACTTTCATATTTCCTGCAGATTTTGTTATCTTAGATTGTGAGGTTGACTTTGAGGTGCCCATTATCTTGGGGAAACCATTCTTGGATACTGGGCATGCTTTGGTTGACTTGGAAACAAGTCAGATAAAATTCAGGCTAAATGATGAAGAGGTGACCTTCAATGTGTGCAAGTCGATGAAGCACCATGATGATATGAAAGTGGTGTAAGTGATTGATGTAGTTGATGAGGACCACCTGATTGTACCTATTGAGGAGCGACTTGGTGTAGAAGCTCTTGCAACAGTCATCATGACTTTTGAAGGTGATGACATTGATGAATATGACGAGATGGTTGTAGCACTTACAGGTTTGGGATCTTACACTTATGCACCAAAGAAGCTGGATTTGGATTCGAAAAATAGGATAACACCACCGGCTCATCCATCTATTGAGGAGCCTCTAGTCTTAGAGCTCAAAGCACTTCCAGCTCATCTTCGGTATGTATTTTAGGGAGATAATAAGACTTTCCCAGTAATCATTGCTGCAAATTTGGGTGAAGCGCAGGTTGAGGCTCTGGTTACATTATTGAGAAAGTTTAAGAGAGCTATTGGGTGGACCATCGCAGACATTATTGGGATTCCGCCTGGAATCTGTACTCACAAAATCTAGCTCGAGCCTGATTGTGTTCCATCTATTGAGCATCAGCGTAGGTTGAATCAGCCTATGCAAGAAGTCGTCAAGAAAGAGATCATAAAGTGGTTGGATACATGTATGGTTTACCCAATTTCTGACAGTAAGTGGGTGAGCCTGGTTCAGTGCGTAACAAAGAAAGGACGGATTACTGTGGTTCCTAATGCTAAGAATGAGATGATTCCGATGAGGCCAGTGACAGGCTGGCGCATATGCATGGATTACAGAAAGTTGAATGTGTGGACTGAGAAGGACCATTTTCCAATGCCATTCATGTATCAGATGCTAGACCATCTTGCAGGTAGAGGTTGGTACTATTTTCTTGATGGTTATTCGAGGTATAATCAGATGTTTATTGCCCCCTAAGATCAAGAGAAAACCATATTCACATGCCAATATGGGACGTTTGCCTTCAAGAGGATGCCGTTCGGTCTTTGCAATGTGCCTGCAACCTTTCAGCGATGTATGATGTCTATATTTTAAGATATGGTGGAGAACACTATAAAGGTCTTTATGGATGACTTTTCGGTGGTAGGTGACTCGTTCGAAGATTGTCTAGATCATCTGGGCTGTGTGTTGAAATGGTGTGAAGAGTGTAACTTAGTGTTGAATTGGGAAAGTGTCACTTCATGGTCAAAGAAGGCATCGTACTTGGTCACCAAATTTTGAAGAAGGGCATAGAAGTTGATAGAGCAAAGATTAAGGTGATTGAAAAATTACCCCCACTAGTTTTTGTGAAAGGTATCCGGAGTTTCTTGGGTCATGCAGGGTTTTATCGGCGATTTATCAAGGACTTCTCTAAAATTGCAAATCCATTGTGCAAGTTGTTGGAGAAAGAGGTAAAATTTGTATTTGGTGATGCTTGTCTCAAGGCATTCGAGTGCCTCAAAGAGAAGTTGGTTACAACTCCTATTGTTATTTCTCTTGAATGGTCGCAACCGTTTGAGGTTATGTGTGATGCTAGTGGGGTGGCGCTAGGAGCAGTCCTAGGACAAAGGCGCGAGAAGATTCTTCATCCTATTTACTATGCTATCAAGGCACTTAACCCGGCTCAAATAAACTATACAGTGACTGAACAGGAACTCCTTGCTGTGGTCTTTACCTTCGAGAAATTCAGATTTTATTTGCTTGGCACCAAGGTGTTGGTTCATACTGACCATTCATCTCTTCGCTATCTAATGGAAAAAAAGGATTCTAAACCAAGGTTGATTAAATGGGTGTTGCTTCTGCAGGAGTTTGACTTTGAAGTTAAGGACCGCAAGGGTACTGAAAATCAGGTGGCAGACCATTTGTCTAGGTTGGAAGAAGAAGCTATGCTGAAGCTGAATGATGAGTTAGAGATTGATGATTGGTTTCCTGACGAACAGGTATTGGCTTCTTCTCAGGATTTAATCCCATGGTTCGCGGACATTGCCAACTATTTGGCAAGTGATTTAGTGCCTGATGATATATCTGTTCACCAAAGGAGAAACTTCATGTCTGATGTGAAGAAATATTTTTGGGAAGAGCCATTATTGTTCCGTGTGTGTGCAAACACTATGATCCAAAGATATGTATTGGAAGCTGAGATGATGGAGATATTGGAAGCATGCCATTCCTCCCCTGTTGGAGGTCATCATAGTGGTATCCGGACAGCCCATAAGATCCTGCAATGTGGCTATTATTGGCCGACTATTCATAAAGATGCCCATGAATTTGCTAAAGCTTGCAGCAGATGTCAGAGGGAAAGAGGCATATCAAGGAGGCATGAGCTTCCTATGAACCCCATCCTTGCGATTGAGCTATTTGATGTTTGGGGCATTGACTTCATGGGACCGTTTGTGCTTCATGATGGGAACCGATATATATTGGTAGATGCTGACTATATGTCTAAGTGGGTGGAGACGATTGTGCTTCCAAGTAATGAAGGTAAATGTGTCAAGCGTTCTTGAAAAAGAACATCTTCTCCAGATTCGGTACGCCAATGGCCATTATTACTGATGGAGGCTCTCACTTTTGCAACATGTTGTTTCGTGCTTTGCTTGAGAAATATGGAGTGAAACACAGAGTTGCAACGCCATATCATCCTCAGACGAGTGGGCAAGTGGAGGTCTCCAATAGAGAAATTAAGTCAATCCAGTCCAAAACTGTTAATGCAAATAGAAAGGATTGGTCGCGGAAGCTTGAGGATGACTTGTGGGCGTACCGGACTGCGTATGAAACTCAAATAGGCATGTCTCCATATCAGCTTGTGTTTGGTAAGGCATTCCATCTTCCGGTTAAACTAGAGCACAAGGCCATGTGGGACTTAAAGAAGCTGAACTTGGATTGGGGTGCCGCAACATTGCAGAGGTTAGGACAGCTGAATATGTTGGATGAATTCCATCTAAACGCATATGAAATTCAAATCTGTACAAGGAGAGGATGAAGCTATATCATGACCGGAAGATAGAGAAAAGAGATTTTCAGCCGGGTGACTTGGTCCTACTTTTCAACTCTAGACTTCGCTTGTTTCCAGGCAAGTTGAAGTCCAAGTGGATTGGACCCTTCAAGGTGGTGCAAGTTTTTCCTCATGGGGCTATTGAACTTGAGAACCTTGAGGGAAAACGGTTCAAGGAAAATGGGCAGCGGATAAAAGCTTACTTTGGCACAGCAGAGGAGTTCAAAACTATTGAAGCTTGGAGCATAGATGAGTTCATCCCAACCAAGGAGCTTGGTGAAGTCTGAGTAGTCAAGCAGCCTGCGTCGTGCCGCGACGTATAAATCAGGCGCTACATGGGAGGCAACCCATGATGTTGTAATTTACTATATGTTAGTGGTAGTTGTAAAGACTGTAGAGGGTTTTGGCGAAGTCTGAGTAGCCAAAACACTCGCCTCATGCCACGACGTTAAATCTGGCACTGCATGGGAGGCAACCCATGAGTTAATGTGTGCGCTCATTTTGCAGGAGGATGGGAGTTGACAGATAAATGCTTAAACTGCAGGCAAAAGGGGGTCCAACGGGCTCTGTGATATGACATCGCAGATGTCATGCCTGTGGACTAGAGAAACCACACTGAAATGTTTTCCTAAGTATTAAAAAATTGGTGGTCTGCCCATTTCCCACGTCCTACATGACGGGCTGTCATGGCCCCGACGGGAGTCGGGTTGGGCGTGAAGCCCCTGATGAAGAAGGAAAAAATTTATAAATGTGGGAAGAGGAGCTATCTGCCACATTCCCACATCCCACATGACGGGCCATCGCGGCTCTGATGGGGCGTAGGAAGGGGCGTCGCTAGGTAAGTGCCTAAATTTTTCTAAGTGTTGTGAAGGGAGTGACTGCCTTACTCCGACGGCCTATATGACGGGGCATCGCACCCCTAACGGGCATTGAAAGGGGCATCACTCCCTACTTGATAAACATTGGCTGACGTCCAAGCACAGGAACATATGATGGGCCATCGCCAGTCCGACGGGCGTCGCGTAGCCCGTCGCCTGGGTTGGTCAACAGGGGTCAACTAAACTATTAAAATTCTTTATTGTGACCCGACCCGACCCGGCGAGATTTTTCCCTTTCCCCGCCTCTAAGTTTGTGTGACCTTACTCCATTGAGGTCAAACATATCACTCATCTCTCCAACTCTCCTCTCTCAAAGTTTCTCCCTCACACCCACCACCACCACGACCCAAACCCCACATTCACCCACGATTATCTCTAAGTTTTCATGGGCTATGCATCAATCCGCAACTAGGGTTCGTTGTCTCACAAGTTTCTTCGCACCTTAAAGAAGTAAGTGTGTCTTTCTAATCTGCTAACCCTATTTTGTAATACTTTAAATCAATGAATATGAGTTTGCAAATCAGGTGTGTTCATTTATGGTATGTTGATACCCACCCTAGGTGTAAAAGTATGATGGTTAAATTGATGCTTGGTTAGAGTTTTGAAAAGTGGAAATTAGGGTGTGAAAGTATTGTTATTTATGAATGCCATATGGTTCTTGGTGTTTTGTTGGTTGTATTTTTGGTGAGAAGTTGTTTGGATTGATAAAATTTCAAAGAGAGAGAGATTTGTGCATGAGTTGGATCCTACAGGCCTTCACACAGATGTTTGAGGAACGACGGGATGTCGCTCAGGGCATGGGATGAGCCTACAACTTGAAAAAGTTTCTGGCCTGTTCCTAAGCCCGAGCCGATGGGACGTCGGACCTCCTACGCCCATGGCAGGAGCCCGTGGAAGGACCGATGTCCTTAAAAACCCCCACTGTTACCTTCCGATGCCCTTTCCCACGGGACATAGGACTTCCCACGCCCGTGGCACAGGGTCGTGGGAGGAGGAAATTTTTCTAGCAAAGTCACTGGAGCATTCCGACGCTCGGGGCCACAGGTAGTCGGCCCTCCCATGCCCGTGGGAGGGGATTTCCTGTAAAAATTTAATTAGTGTTTAAATTTTTCTAGGTTTGTTTATTTGTCCTCGATCTCTAACGATGGTTCCTTGCAGGTACTAAATGGCTCCAAAGACACAACCAAGGCGAGGGGTGCCCCGCCAAGCAAAAGATGCCTCTATATCTTCCTGGCTAAAGGATTACCCAATCGATTCTGAGGCCGAACAGAGCAAACCTGATGACAACGCCCCCCTCATCCGGTCTGTAAGAAGAAAGTTGGTGGTATCCTCCTCTTACTCTGAGGAGGAGGGAACCAAATCACCCAAGGACAAGTAAGCATCCTCCTCTGGTTCCTCTGAGTCTGGCACTGAAAGTGAGGAGGCACCTACAGGCAATGAATTGGTCACTCAAGTTTCTAGTGGCACTGGAGAGGAATCCGGAGATGAGGAAGACTCTGGCTCTGAACATGATTCTTACAAAGCTGAGAGAGGAGGGGCAGACTCCGACACAGAAATGACCACACCAGAGCGGAGTATTTCTTCTCCATCTGCTCCCAGAGCTACAATACGACATGCTCAAGAAATGTTGAGATGGGCTGTTGAAGGGTCCAAGGACATCTATGATTATGACTTTGAAATGATCGGACGGGGTCATCTGAGGAGGCCTATTGCTGAAGAATGGAAAATTGATCCGTTCAAGCTGAACCAATTCCCAAGGTTGGATGAGTACTTCAGACATTACAAACTGGGATGGACTACCAAGCCCCTCCCCGATTACCAGCCAGCTCTCGTGAGAAAATTCTATGCTAATTATCAGGCTATATAGGAAGGGCTGTGCAAGAAAGGACAAAAGATCACAGAATTGGCCTCTCTTGAGAGCGTTCCAGTAAGGGGAATCCCCATCAACATATCGGTAGAAACAATAAACAGATTCTTATTCATGTTGGTCTACGAGGCACCCACAGACCTGGTTGATTATGAATACCGGGTAAAGCATGAAGAGAATAGGACTAAATGGTTTAGCGCCTAACTACTACCGAAACACCACAATGGATCGAACAAGACAAACCGGTTATTCCGAAGGCCTCCTTATCTTTCGAAGCTAAATTTTTGTGGGCTATTGTACGACTCAAATTGATGCTGACCGATGCAGACAACCAACTGACTTTGGAGAGAGCTATTCTAGTGGCCTCCCTCGTGTCCAAACATAATTTGAATTTTGGGCGGATCATAGCTGAGGAAATCGGAGACAGAGTAACCAAGCCTGGCTCCTCCTATCCATTCCCTTGTTTGATCACAGAGCTATGTGAGGAGGCTCGGATGCCCAGGTATGATGGGGTAGATCAGCTTGTTAGAGCTACTAGGACCCACCATCCGGAGAGGTCCAAAGACGAGACAAGGGTGATTGGTTTGACTGGCACTACGGAGCCATTGGCTCTAACTCTTGAGGAGCATGTTTCGACACCGGATGTGACATCATCCCCCACTACTAGACCTACCCCATAGGGTATCCAGTCGGAGAAAAATGTTGCTGGTCCATCCACTTCGGCAGCTGAGCCAGGCCCCTCTGCAGCACCTTCAGACACTGATTCTGCCGCTATCTTTGCATTCCATCCGGTGAATTTCGCGAACACTGTCCAGTGGAAACTTGATCTCAAAAAGCAAATGAATGCATTTTCTCTACAGTTTTAGCCAATTATGATCGCCTCCATCACCGTCAATGCCCGGATAGATTATTTGGAGGACAGGGTAGATGAGCGCTTAAAGGAGATGTGTACGCTTGAGTTGGACAATATGAAAAAGGAGATTGCAGATTTGAGGGCTGATGTTGATAAATTGAAGAATCTACCGCCAACCCAAGCCAGAGCACCGATTGTTTTACCATAGGTCACAGAAGAGCCCACGCTGAATCTATGGGATTTTGTAGATCTTGAGCTCTGTACGGCACATTTGAGTTGGAATACAGAAAAGGAGCCCGATAGATTTAATGAACCTCCTTCTGAGCTTTTTGCCACACACAAAAGAAAAAGTAAAAATAAGGAGAAGAAGGTTCAAGATGGTGATGCTTCGCTTAGCCCAAAATGGCAAAAGAGGAAAGAGGAAAGAGGAAAGAGGAGAGAGCTGCAAAGAAGACCTGAAAAGAGCTGGAAAGAGCAACAAGGGAGTGTTTGTCCATGCAGCAGAGTGAAATTGATGGTCTTGGTCTAGGTCTAGGAACTTAGTGCAGTTTATGTGTTGTGACTCTTAAACTGATTTTGATGTGGAAATGGAGACCCCTCCAAATTTTGTGTGCTACAATAGTATCTGGTTTTGATAGACTAACCATTGTGGATCCTTACATGAAATTGTAGATATTGATCTGATGATGGGCTTAAGCTAGAGTAGGAACCTAGTAGGTAATATGTGATTGTCGACTCTGTGCCATGTGTGTGTGAGCTTGATTTGTCTTGTTCTTACTTTGTGTGCCAATCTAGAACTTCCCCGGTTAGTTTTGCCAAGGTCGTAGAATAGTTGGTTAGGAAAGGATCATAGGCCACTTTTGGATTAGTCCACTTTATCCCAAAAGACCAACCAAATGATGTAATACCCTTTGATCCCTGATTTTGAGACTGCATTGACCCTTTTTGTTTTTAGCCAAATCACCTTCCCCGTTCTTGTTATGAACTT
The DNA here is from genome assembly GCA_003996215.1 of Jaltomata sinuosa. Lineage (NCBI taxonomy): Eukaryota > Viridiplantae > Streptophyta > Magnoliopsida > Solanales > Solanaceae > Jaltomata > Jaltomata sinuosa. The sequence goes on from QJPP01004879.1 coordinate 88,199, forward strand.
TTAGTTAGCCTTGGTCCCTACTTGGACATTGTGTACCTCAACTCAGGCAAATAGCCTAAGTTGAGGGTGGCTACTGTAGAGGTGAATAAGAAAAGTGGGTATGAATAGAGGAGGTTAGAAATAAAAAGGAGAGATAACGGGTGTGGTGTCTATGTGAAAGAAAAGAAAAAAAAACAAATAAAAAGCAATGAAAAGAAAAAGTAAAGAAAAAAAAGAGTAAATGTGTGAACCAAAAGCCGCGCCCGTCACTTGGTGAAAAAGAATGAATAAAAAAGGGAGACAAAGGGTGGAAACTAGTAGAATTGGTTTGTTGGGTGGAGTCAAGCTAGCGTAGCGCCAAGGAGGGCATTAGTCAATATTGCCTATATCTACCATACCCATCCCCGAGCCTACGTTACAAGCAGAGAAAGTCCTATAGTGATCCTAACCAACTGTTTGAAAACTGAGGCATAGAAAATAAGGATAAGCCTATGGTATTGTGCATGCATCGCTTGAACATCTTTCTGAGTGTGAGTGCTTGGTCTAGTCCCTGATATATATATGTACTCTGAGAGTGGGACTCCTTTGTGGTAAGGGCACTAGAGCGACTTTGACTTCTATATGCTAGTATGAATCTCACATGTGTATGCCATATCGTCTGTTGATAATGTAATGTCATCCTTGGATCCCGTTGTGTTGTCTTGATGAATAGAATCTATGCACTGGTTTTGTGATTGAAAAAGAGGTGGGTACTTGTTATGAATTGAAGTGTTGAACCATATGACTGCCGTAGTTCCTGATTTTCTTTTGCTTAAGAGCCGTTTTAGTTTTGTTTTTGTTTGTTTCTTGAGGACAAACAAAGATTCTAAGTTGAGGGTGTTGATGTGCCAGGATTTGACGACACTTTTGACGCTTAAAACATAGGATTTTTGGGAGTTCTTGAGTGTTTTTAGTTAGATTTGATGTCGTTTGTTAAGTGTGCAGGGACAAAGTATAAATTAGGAAAGAAAGCAAAAAAGTTGCAGTTTCTGGGACAAAAAGAGGCCACCACGGGAGTCACATCCACGACGGCCCGTGGGGCTGACCGTTAAAGTGAGGCAGCAGAGATCCAAAGCCAGGGCAACCCCGACGGGCTGGCAAACTACCCATCACAGACACGATGGCCCGTGGCCCTTCCCGTCAAAGAGGCCTAGTGAGACATGCTAAGATTCAATGAAGGACGACAGGCACCACGACGTCCCGTCGCCAGCCCGATGTCTCGTGACAAGCCGCCCGTGGAAACCTGGCAAAGAAGCTGTAGAAAGACCAAGTTGGGCGATGTGAGACAGTGATGGGCGTCGCAGCTGCGATGTCCCATAGACCCCAGCCCGTGAGAATGAGTCAGAGAAGTTGAGTGAAGACCCAATGAAGGCTGACGGGCACCCACGAAGCCCGTTGTCTTAGCGACGGCCCGTGAGGTGACCCGTCAAACCTGACCGCATCCAGTTTTCCTAGTTTAATTAGAATTTGGCTTCTTTGTCTATAAATACTTTCCCCGAGGTTTTTATTAAGGTGGTTACACGATATTTTGGAGTTACTTTTGGATATTGGTTACGTTACTTTTGTGTTGAATTCGAAGACTAGTTCTTGATAATTTGAAGTGTTCTTCAGATTATTGTTCAAGATTCCGGTTTTCTTTATTCTTCTTTGTAAGTATATCCTGATGATTTCTCAAACAAACATTGATTGCATACTTATGAACATGAGTAGCTAAATCCACAACAAGGGTTGTGAAAACCATGAAAGATTAACGAAGTAGGCTAAGTACTTAGGTGATCTAGGGAGGTGTTCATGCATGTATTGTTCTTCCTTTCGCTTTGATTGCTTTTTAACGGTTGCAAATATTAAAACTTGCCTTATCCTTACTTGCCGGACCAAGGAGGTAACGGATGGAAAAAGGGTTGTAAACAACGAGATTCGAGGCTATCAACCCTCGTCTAATAGCTTGACCTTGTCCGGGAATAGCTAATCTAGGATCAAGGGTAAGGGGTAGTAAAGCGACACCCGCGGCCGGACCAAGGCGTGTGGTGAAATTCACCTAGTTGTCGGACCAAGGAATTAGGTGAACCTAACTTACCGATTCTATATGCTAAACACCAAACTAGTGAACCAAGTACGAAAGCCTTACTAAGTTATGATCTCATGGGGACCATTTCCCTCGTCACTTCTCTTATTGGTATTAACTCTTGAAATTGACAATGGTTACTTGATACGTTCTTGATACAATAATTACTTGTTACAAAACCCCTCCTTTACGGGAAATAATTGACTAAAAGCTTGAAGTAAACACTAATCGACCATAGTTCTTCCATATTTCCTGTGGGATCGACCCCAACCTTTAGTTAGGTTCTATATTTGAACAACGACCACTTGCGCTTCTTTTAGAGGTGTAATTTGGGCGCATCAGTAGGGTCCCTTTGCGATTGCGAAGAAATACCCCTGACAGTATATAAATTCTTCTCCTTCGTTTTCTTCACCTTAAAACCGAATTCCACCCGTTGTTGTTGAGCTCTAATCTCCCGAAACTCTATGTGGATTTATTATAAGATGTTAAGGTGATTATTCCTTTCCCATGGTCGGTTCTCAATCGTAATAGTAAGTTCTAATCCGTTTAAATTCCATATTTCCCCTCTTTGAATTCCCTCTCTTATTCTTGTGATTGTGGGCTTTTTTTGAGCCCTTCCGGTGGTTTAATTCTGCTAAATTCTGAGCATGCACTCCTAAAATTATCGGGCTCATCATTGTGTTTTTCATTTCCAACTTTAGGTTACGGAGCCCACGAGCCTGCTTGTGACCCAAATTTTTACCTGACTAAACTTTTAGAAATATAGGCGTCGTTAGCTTTGTTTTAACACATAGTTTATATTTGTGATAGTTTGACTTTTGTTCGGAGCTCCTCGAAGTAGTTCGAGCTTGGACATCGTCATTCCAGCAGCTTTTCTTTGGACGACAGGTAGGTTATAGTTTTCTCCTCATAGACTCTACGTATATAGGTTGTAATTGCACTATTTAGTATCCTTGGGTTGGGTATTCTAGGTTGGCACCCCAAACCTTGTTTGTTTCTTCCGTTAGTCTTATTTTCTTACATTAATTGTAGTAATTGACCTAGTACTATAGTATCACCCTTACGGCCCCGTGTTGCCTTTGTACATTCCTTTGGACAATAGATAGTGTGTTATTTGGGAATGTCCACGAGTCCTAGAAATCCAGTTGAGAGTTTAGGCTGGTTATTTGTGTTGTAGAGCGACTTGCGCCTGTGCAGGGCTGATAGATTGATTGTTTTCGAGATAACATCGAGCAAGTGGTGAGCCCTCCATTCTTCCGGAAGGCATTATGTTTCTTCATTTGACTTTGGGTGTTTACCCCTTTTCTTGAAATTGTTGGGGCCATATCTCGGCTTAAATTTTCATTCAGTATACTAGAGGTTTCGTAGACTAGTGTTATAGTAAGATATTGTTCTATCGTATTGCAAAGTTAGACTTCGAGGATATTCCTCTCTTTAAATTGAATTTACATTATATTGTGCTTGCTTTCGCAAATCATTTATAAATGTGTGTATGATGTATTTTGTCGAAACTGGTTTGTGTTGACCTCCTTCGATCTTCTGCTACTGGTTCTGTCTTCTCCGTATGCTTTTCCAGTCTCGGGTACTTGTCACCCTCGACTCTCCCCAGACCAAGGTAGACATAAGACAAAATCACATTAAAGGAGTAAAACTAATCTTTGTAAAAATTTTTCAAACAAGTACTTTGGAAAACAAAGAGTTTAAAAAAAGAGATGTTTTGGAAACGTCTCTGCCTGTCATGTCATGTGCTATCTCAACAACTTCCCTTTATTCGGGGTCTTGACATTCCCGACATACTGCTGGCGGACTACAGAGGTCCTTCGTCGTCCTGGCTGGGGAACTTGAAAGATGATTTTCAAGAAATCTATCACAACCGGGGATTAATCTATATGGCGGACTACATAGGTCCTTCGTCGTCCTGGCTGGGGAACTTGAAAGATGATTTTCAAGAAATCTATCACAACCGGGGATTAATCTATATAGGAATGGGGATTCCTCGAAGTAGGCTCTGATCTCTCGGTGTTGGGAAATTCTTCGGATTTTAATGTTGAACTCTTGAATGAAGCTGGGCGGAAATTTTGAGATCCTTCTCAAAATTTCTGCCCCAGTTACAGGTTTCATAGCGGATTTTATTCCTTTGGGCAAGAGACTTGAGACTCTGTGGGGATCGCGAGATTCTTTCTCGGTATTTGCTTTGGTTGCTCTTTGGCATACTCTGCATTCTTGATGGAGATTTCTTGGAGCAATCTAGGAAGATTTTTAATATTATGTATCAGTTCTTCAAGTCTCCATAGAGGTTTTCACTCTTCGTTGATGCATTTTTGGTCAATAAAAGTGAATCGATCTCACCCCAAACACTGGAGAATCCTCTACTTGTACACCATCTTAGGCCATAGAGGCTAGAGCAAGGCTAATGCTTCAGCTATACAACTAGTACCTTGGCCTAAATTATATGTATGTGCTATCAAATACACATTAATACATTTTTTTTAATCTTTTTCTATTTTATTTAAAAAAATATTTTTTTTTTATATTTTGATTAAAAAAAAATATACTATTTTCCTCAAATTATTAACATATGGCAAAAAGTCTAAATTATAAATTTATATATAAAAAAAAGACCACGTCAGGGATTACATTCGATCACATATATAATTTGACCACTTATTGTCCTTTTAGGTTTAAACCTTTTAGGTTTCTAACAAGATTTAAACTTAATAATTTTTACCACTTTATTGTCCTTTTAGGGGAGTAAATAACGAACAAATTTTCCTTTTAAACCTAATAATGGTGAGTAAATAAGGAACAAATATGTTCTCTGGAAATTCGACAGGTACATTTGTTTGCCTTTTAGGTTGAATAAACAACGAACAAATGTGTTCTCTGGTAAATTCAATGAAAAAATATGTTCTCTGGTAAATTCGACAGGTATGTTTATTTGATCATTATTTTGGTTAATTTTCAAGTTACTATTTCTATCTATTTCTTTCGGTTGGGCTTTGAGAAATTTTTGTATAAAGGTTAGGTTTAATCGCATTGTTATGATGTCTCGATTATTGTATTGTTTTGTTGTACTTTTTGTTCTATTGCTAGCTGCTATTTGTTTTGCTTAATACAGGTGGTAGATGAATGTTCAGTCGACCTTTAAGGAATTTTTATGTAAAGGTTAGCATTAATCGTATTATTATGATATCTCAATTATCATATTATTTTATTATAGTTGTTGTTTTGTTGATAATTTCTTTGTTAGCTTACGTACGATGCTCTCTTATTTCGATCCTAACAAGGCATCTAAACCAGACGTGATGCTTTTGCTTTGTAACCTTAGAGTTGGTAGTGCAGTCACTAAACCAGTGCAACTCAACAGCAATGTACATAAACAAATGGTGAAGTGAATGTTCACAAAGAGAGTATCTTTTGTGTATACACATGGTAGCGGGTGCGGGTGTCGGTGGGGGTGCGGGTGCGGGTGCGGGTGCGTGTGTCAATTATGTGGAATTTTGTGCTTTCTGGTTATATATGATGTACTGACTAAGAAGTGTAATATGCGGTATTTGTTGTGATAAAGCTTGTGTATTGTGACCATATAGTTATTTTGTGATGGTGGATATATATACATATATATATGTTTGTACTCTTCTACTATGTCAATGATGTATAAAAATAGTTTATGGTTCACTGAGAAGTTGTCATCCCTGCTATCAGATCAAGTTATAATTTTTCTGCTCTATCTGTTGTTTGCTGGAACTAAATTAAATTTGTTTTTGTGTGTTGGCTCTCAGGTTATCTTAGAATTTCCCCGTTTTCGCACGGTAAGAAAATTCTCATTCCTCCTTAGTTTGTCATTTTTCGGAAGTTTATAATCACGTAAATTAAAATTAGAACACATATTTTTGTCATTTAATGATATTGCATATATTGAAACTTTAATTGCAATATAATAGTACTTTATTCTTTTTACATGTAATTTTTTATATTAACGCGACATACACGTGCAAAGCACGTCTACTAAACTAGTTTAACTAAAGAACTCAAACAAATATTGTGGGATTAACACTTGCTCGGAATACAAGAGAAATCCAAACTCTCTTTTTTACCCAAAAAGAAAATAAAGGAGTCTTCTTAATTCCAGCTAAATGAAATAAATGCATTCTACAAAGTTTGACCTCAGATTAATATTTGGTCAGAATAAATGTAAAATAAATCCACTATATTTTTATAGAGTAAGTTGTTCAATATTGATTGGCATAAAAACAAAATGAAATGATTACAAAAATAGATATGTTAGCTCCTATACAAGATACTATGGAAAGGTAGCCAAACAACAAAAAGAGAAGCTGAATGTGTAAAATTTTGTATAATAAAGACAAACCTCACAACTATGATCAATAAGCACCGTATATAAGGTGAGAGAAGCTCTTCAAATCCACAACATTATGCATGATAATTTCACTAGTTTTTAGAATTGGTCCATGGAGTATTCCTTGACATCGGAGTTACTTTCATTATCATGAATCTAGACCTTTCAATGTAAATGAAACATAACTAATTTTCATTTTAATTAAATTTTGTACAAGTTACTTTCATATAGACCTTTCAATGTTTATTGTACAAGTTACTGTCATCTCTTCCTGTCCCATTCTTAATTTTCTTCCCTCGTTTATTGACTTTTCCTAGATATAACAATTTCGTCGTCTTTGCCCTTCTAAAAGATTTACTTGGCATGAATTCTAAAATAAATTACTCCATGTATACCAAACACACCCTAATAATGCATCCAATAGCCATTATATAATTCAGATCCCCGGAGCCTTTCCATTAGAGCTCTTTTAGAAGCTAGAAAAGTCAGTAAGTATTAGGCATGGCTTTGATATGGGCAACACTATTGGTAGTTTCTATTGCTTATGCCTTGTATGAGCTGCTAAATATTCAGAAAAGAAAAAAGTTTCCTCCAGGTCCAAGGGGGCTTCCCATTCTAGGACATCTTCATTTGTTAGGAAAAAAGCCACACCAAAACTTACAGAAACTAGCAAAGAAACATGGTCCAATTATGTATATGACTAGGACTTGTGCATACATTTGTTGCCTCGTCTGCTGATTTAGCGGAGAAAGTCCTCAAGACATATGATCATATCTTTGCTAGTAAGCCTCATAACGAGGCAGCTCATTATTTGGCATATGGCCAGAAGAATTTGACATTTGCTAAGTATGGACCATATTCGCGCAACATGCGCAAATTGTGCTCTCTGCACCTTTTGACTAATCAAAAGATCAATTCATTTCAATCCATGAGAACGCAACAGGTTGAGCTTATGATCAAATCACTTAAAAATGAAGCTCGTGATCACCTTGTTGTTGATCTTAGTGCAAAAGTTGCGTCCTTGAGTGCTACATGGACTTGCTTGATGGTGTTTGGAAAGAAGTACATGGATGAAGATTTGGACAAGAGGGGATTCAAAGCTGTACTTCAAGAGGTTGTGCATTTAGCCGCATCACCAAATCTTGGAGACTTTTTCCCCTTCCTTGGTGTAATTGATCTCCAGGGACTCACTCGCCGGCTCAAGGATCTTTCAAAGGTGTTTGATGATTTTCTTGAGAAGATTATCGATGAACATGTCCAGTCTCATGACCAAAAGCAATCCAAAGACTTTGTGGACACCATGTTGGACATTATGCAATCAGGAGAAGCGGAATTTCAGTTTGACCGTATCCATATAAAAGCTATCCTCTTCGTACGTTATTTTGTCAAATTTATATACTTCTAATATTATAAGCTCATCATACGATTCAATTTGTTCGTACTAATTTCCCTTGTTTCCTTGTTTATAACAGGACATGATTATTGCAGGAATTGACACTTCAGCAACATCAATAGATTGGATACTAACAGAGCTTCTTAGGCACCCTCATGTGACAAAGAAACTCCAAAAAGAGTTAGAACAAGTGGTAGGCTTTGAAAGAATGGTAAAAGAATCAGACTTGGAGAATTTGAAGTACTTAGACATGGTCGTAAAAGAGGGCATGAGGCTGCATTCCATAGTGCCAGTAGCGCAACGTGAGGCCATGGAAGATTGTGTAGTTGATGGCTTCCACATACGAAAGGGATCCCGAATCCTGATAAATCATTATGCAATTCAGAGGGATCCAAATGTTTGGTCCGAGCCTGAGAAGTTTCTGCCAGAGAGGTTTGTTGGGAGCAGTATAGATATTCGTGGACGCAACTTCCAACTTTTACCATTTAGCTCTGGCAGAAGAAGCTGCCCTGCAATGCAGTTGGGGATTATCATTGTCCGCCTTGTGGTGGCACAACTGGTGCATTGCTTTGATTGGGAGCTTCCAAATAATATGCAGCCTTGTGATTTGGACCTTGATGAGCATTTTGGGATAGTAACATCCAGAGAAAAGCATTTATTGGCTATTCCTACTTATAGACTAAATGAATGCTGAAAATAAGAATTTTCATTTAGATACAAGGATTGTACTCTTAGAATAATTCAACCTCATCTGGGGTTCTACGTTTATGATTTTTGTTATTGTTGTGTGCTTCACCAGGTATTCTGCAAATACTGCAATGATAATACATCGATCCATGCCTAATTAGAGTGATAATTTTTCTTATTGTCTGACTATATATAGAGTTCTAATTAGAAAATATAGATGAAGAGAATAGGAAGGAAAGGCTTGAGGCATGATATTACCATCTATACTACCTTGAAAGCATGAACTCAAAAAATTCAAAGTGAAATTACTAAAATACCCCTAAACTCAAATTACTAAAATACTCTTCTTATCAAACTAAAGATAATCTATCTAAGTACCCCTTTAGGAAGGGTCACAACCATTAAACACGTAACCCCCTTTTAAATGCAATGTATATGTATAAATCATCAAGCATTTCTAATCATGTTTGTATACAGGTGTTTTCTTGATTTGTGTCTATTGATTTACACAAGAGTGAAGAAAGCGAGGCAAACCTAGAAATAACTTGAAGAGTTGCCAGTGTTTTGATTTGTCGCGAAGCAACACTTGAAATATCTGAAAACTTAGTGTTTTCAATCTTCTTCTAAGCAAGTCGTGGCTGAAATGGTCTTCTTCAAAAGGCTTGCTCCTGAAGACTCTTTTGTTTGTGGGGACGACGAGAGGCAGGAACTTATAAATTATTTTGGAGAAAAATTACTGGGCGTTTAATGATGAAGAAGGAACGAACGAGCAAAGTAAGAGTAAGTCACGGCTTTTAAACAATCTTTGTCCTTTTAAGAAGACTGAAGACGTAAGTTTAAAGTAGAGCACACTTAATACATTCATTATTAAGACTACTGACATTGCAAAGGTTTCGCTTATTTTATTTGGTGATTATTTTGTCAATGAACAATGGTTTTGATATATGATTGTATCATTGTTCACTAATAGTTTTTTTGGATGATTGTTATGGTTTCATAACCTATGAAATTGTATTGTACTACACTATTTTGCTTACTACAATGTTTGGATAGATTTTAACGTTTTTTGTCGTTATACAATGCCAAACATTAGCAATTTTAATGATAAACTACAACATTATTTTTTTTAAAATAGAATAAGTGTAGAGTTATTATACAAAAAATAAGGTAACAGATAAAATAGGATAATTGGATAATTCAAAAACTAAAATGAGAAAAAGATAACGCTACAATGCAACCACACCAAATTGATTGCTACATAAAATGAGGCTTTTTGTCATTACGTAACAATAGATTTAACGATATGATTCAATGTAATTTAAGTAACAATCAAAATAAATATTCTATAAATTATAATTCTGTGTAGTTAGTCTATAGCTATAAGTATGACACATTTAAGGTTGATACTTCAAAAAAACTTTAAGGCGGAGAATTTGATCTTCTATTACCACTGCAGTACCAATTCCAGATCTTAGTGACTAAATTAATGTATTTGGGCGTGTGATAAAGAGACAATATGTTGTGTGCTGGTATGAGTTATTATCCCTTTTTCCGTCAACTTTTCGCATAAAGGAGGATGAAATTAAGAAACTTGATATTTCTCTTCTATAGCATTTAGCAGTTAGAAGCAATCCTAAAATATTTGCTAATATTATCTTACAAGACAAATGAGTCTCTCTTCGTCTAAGTTTTATACTTTGTTGAGTATGTGGGAAAAAGAATTTTGGAATTATAAATAAATAATAGAGCGTAGATTAGAAGAAGTTACTAAAAAAATCAAAAGTTTTACTAGATAATCATGTAATACAATTATATATAATTAGATTATGAAAATCATGTAATTTGTCTAACATCTTCAATTTGTATAAAGAAAATCCAATAACCAAGCAATCTTTCATCCTATCATGTTCGGAGTTTGGGATCATTAAACAATGAAATAGATCGTATAGATAACATGTTTAAGCAAATGATGGATAAATATACATATTCAGATGCCTAATTTGTCTCTCACATCATACTCCTCCATAATCGAGATGTTCAAATGGGTCTGACTTCAAAAGCCTTGAATACTAAACCTAAGGGTGCGCTACAAAGTGACACGGTAGCAAATCTTAAGATTTTGAATAATAATGCATATATTATGGTGACGCAAGGTATGTTAGAGTTGGTTCCTTCCCCCAAGCAAGTGCAAAGTGAAGTTGTGGCACCACACCATGAGGTATACAAAGTAAAAGAAAGTATTAAGTGGAAATAGACAATTAATTATATATTTATATCTTATAAAATAAAAATAAGACAAATAAATCACATGTACCTAATAACATGTACCTAATTAGACTCTGATTGATTATCTTCGTAGGTTCATAGGATAATCTACATTGATCATTCACAGAAACTTCTTTAGTTTCTTTTATGTATAATTATTTATTAAAAACGTTACCTCAATAATATTGATATTATCTTATACAAACGTGTATTATATAACTCGACGTACACGTGCAACGAAACTAGTTGTCTTGAAAGAGTGATTATTTGTCTATGGAATTAGCATACAATGCTTCAGTTGAATTAAAAGTGACTGATATGGAGTAATTGATGTCTCGAGAGCATAAGCAGTTGTAATGACCTGTTTAGTCATTATTAAAAGGCACCTCGTTATGGGTGAGCTTTTCGTGAGAAGAACGGGTTAGAAAACTTCCGAGTTGCGGAGTTAAAAATTTCAGGCTAGGCTAGTCCCCAATGAATTCTGAGCAAGGTAAGGTCTAGGTCCATCCGGTAAAGGATTGGGTACAATGTCTAAGTTTGACCTAGATTTTCTATTAGCTAAGACGTTAAAGAGTCCGTAGGATTTTTCGAAAATGAATTTGGGTGAGTAGAATTTCTGATATCGAACTTGACGTGAAAGAGTGGGTCTGAAACATCAAGGGTTGGAAGTTTGTTATAAAATGTGCAATTTTGGGAGGATTCCCAAAGGTTCTGTCTCGTGTCAATCGCTATAGCAGTTGACACACGTCTATGATAACGATCGCTATAGAAGAGAAATTCTCGCTATAGCAGAAGTCAAGGCGATCAACTCCGCTATAGCAGGAGTCTACTGCTATGGCAGTTCCACTATAGCGGGATTGGGCTACTATAGCAGGATGACGGGACCAGAAAACCCAGAAACAGGTTTTATAATTTCATTCTCTCCTCTTCAGTTTCAAATATGCGAGGGTTGCTCCAAAAATCTTCCTAGATTGCTCCAAGGCTGGGGAGAAATTGAAAGAAAGGATTTTCACTCGAATGGGATAAAACCCATGGATTCCAGGTCCTCTTTTTGTCAGGATTCTCCTCCACAGAGCCAAAAGTTCTTACTCAGACTTCTGCAGCAGATGTTTGACGTCCAGGTAGGCTAGGCTTAACTAAGTAGACTTAGACCTATAATTTATTGCATATTGTTATTGTAGAATGATGGGAGAATTCATACCTAAGCGTTCGGGCAGGGAGTCTGGAGGGATATCATATTGATTGTGAGGTTGCCTGAAGGGAGAAGATGTTATTAGGGGTAATGTGACCCAATTCCCGTGTTATCATTGATGTTTGATGCTAAATTCTAGTGGGACTAGATTGTTGGGTAGGTTTGGGAAACCGGTAATATATACATGTGAATGAATTGCTAGGTCTTAGAAAATTTTCCCCGGGTAGTAAATTAAGTGAAATGGGATGAACAAGAAGGGTTGAAGCCCTTAATGTCAGAGAATGAATTCCCTAGAATATGTTTACTTTTCTAAAGCGGTCCAAAATTTGATGGAAATGACTATATGTGTCTAGATGGTAAATCGGGGGTTAGACTTCGGACAGGTCATCAATGTTGGGGTTATGAACCAGGTTTGTTGAGTAAGTGATAGTTGTTTGCTTCCCATTTGAGATATGTGTGCATTGTAACTGTTGCTTAGTATTGTGTGCACATTACATGGTTTAGGGAATTAAATGATGAATGTCTATGATATTCGATTGTCAATCATGTGAAATGAACTTATTTTATTACTTGTTGATTTACAAGTGTGGTTGTGTTCATTATTGTTGATTGTTGGATTGTGTGTGATATTCGGTTGGCTTGGGTACCAAGCCTGGTACGGAATATCTATTGGGTTGCTTTAGTACCATCCCTAGTGCAGGTTCTATAAATGGTTGGCTCGTGTACCACACCTGGTATGGGATATCTATTAGTTGGCTTGGGTACCACGCCTGGTACAGGTTCTATTATGGTTGGCTCAGGTACTACACCTGGTATGGGATTGAGTGTTATATGTGTGTTCATTACTTGAGTGAACCGAGCTTATCTGTTATTGGTGTTCATTACATGTTGATTCCTTGAGTGAACTGGGTTTATCTGTTATTGGTGTTCATTATTTGTTGGTTCCTTGATTGAACCAGGCTTATCTGTTATTGGTGTTCATTACTTATTGGTTCCTTGAGTGAATTGAGCTTATCTGTTATTGGTGTTCATTACATGTTGATTCCTTGAGTGAACCGAGTTTATCTTTCAGTGATGTTCATTACATGTTGGTTTCCTGAGAGGGCCAAAATTTAGTATTACTTGACATGCATATTGGTCCTTGAGTGTAACACCCCAGAAATTCTAAGCTAAGATCCGAACAGTTCTTTATATGTGGTCAGACCCACAACTGATGATTTTTTTATGAATACAAGTATTAAGATCAATTCTTAAGTTTGGAGGTGTATTAGATATGAATTAATGTCATAAAGAACCTCTAGCTCAAAGTTAAGTTGAAAACCCTTCTACCGATTTAGTTTTCATGTAAGTTCTAACTAGGGTCAACTTCAAACGATCATAACTCCTAGAAGATAAAGAGTTAGGTAGATTAGTACCCACCAAATTAAAGGTATTTTAATTATATTTGCAACGCTATAGACCTCTTGTTAATCCAAGTCCGGAGTAAAACGTTATGAGCATTTTAGTGAAGCACTGTCAGCTATCAAATTCCGACGGGCTGGCCGACGGGCGTGGGAAGGGCTGACGGGCGTCCCTGACGCCCGTGGTGACCACGATGGCCCATGGTGGTAGGACGTGGGAACCTTCTAGTGATCCTGTTTAACCCTCGTGAAGCCCACGGTTGGGTATGACTGCCCTTGAGAAGCCCCGTCCAGCGACTTTTTTTCACTTTTTTCAACATTTAAGTTGGGGGTAGTTTGGTCCTTTCCTTATCTCAGGTCTTTCCAAATGTCTTTTAAACACCCAAAGGGGGTTATTCCTCATAAAAACATCAATAAATCTCTAGAATAATTCTCTCAAAACTCTAAGGCAAGACACCTAGGGTTTCAAGCAAGAAAGAGCATAGAAGCTCAAGCAAGAAAGTCTCTCAAGGGTTTTCCTTCTGATTTCTTCTCCAAGTTTTCATTCTCTAGTTCCAGCTCTAAAATTCTTCAGTAATCAGGTATGTGGGTATTCAATAAGGATCTCCTTTCACCCTCATGCCCAAAGGTTAGTTTTCAGTTAAGACTTCTATAAATTATGATTCTAGGGTTTATACCCAATTATGCATGTTCTTACAGAATTGAATTCTTTATGATACTATATATTTTCCGTACATGTTTAAGGGATATTTCATAAAATTTCACAGATATTTTCTAAAAATCCTTGAAATTTAGATGAAATAGACTTAGCTTGAAATTACAGTATCTTCTGGATGAATTAGCTTTCTTTTCAAGAACTTGGCATGAAATTGTAGTATTTTCACATGAAGTAACTTTTCTTCAAAATTCATCCTAGTCTGCTAAGCACTAAGTTTTAAAGCAAAAAATCAGTATGTTATAAGCCTACAGCTCTTTAGAAGAATAGAATGCTCTCAGTCTTAGCATTATATTGCATTCTCAGATTATATCAGTATTTTGAGCTATCCAGTATGACAGTTGTATTTTTAACTTTATATTCAGTTGGGAGTAAACTTAGCACCGAGCAGATGAAGGGATGAAGGCTCACCCTCCAATTTAGGCTGACACCTTCAGCAACAATCCCTAAGTCTCAGAACTATGGTTCCATCGTAGGTTCTAAAGGGGTCACCCATCATATTAGGCTTGACACCCTTGTCCCTTGTTGACATCAGTTAGTGGATCCACATCAGATTTGTTTGTACACGTGGCAAGGTATGAACACCCTTCCATCCAGGGTTACAGGTTGGTCTCATAGTTAGCTCACCTTGGAGTATGTCGGTTAATAGTAGCTCCCGCAGTCCATATTCATTATTGCATGACCTTGTATTCAGTTATTCAGTTCAGTTCAGTATTATACGGTTGCATATCTATATACTTGGTCATTGCATCAGCTTATATCTTTCAGCTTTCATTCAATACAGTATCTCAATATTTGCAGCATGCTCAGTAGGAGAAAATCCTCTAAGGATTTACTTTAAACATGAATTTTAGCATGACTCATGGTTTTCAGCTCAGTTGCACTACTTCATAATTTACAGACATAATTCATCTTCTCAGTCTATGGATCCCTAAGTAACAGTCTTACTTATTTTAAAATATCATGATCTCACAGTTACAGTTCAGAAACACGATTTACATCCTTTTTAGTAAAAGAGCTTATGCTCTACAGCTTGACCTATTCATTTTTAGACATTTATACTCAGTCCAGTATTCAGCCATGATTTCAGTATATGCATATTTTCTCATGATTTTAAGTTAGTGTATTATCTCACATGCTCAGTACATTCAAAGTACTGACCGCATACATTCCTTGTGCTGCATCATTTTATGATGTAGGTTTCAGTGCTAGCTTCCAGAATCATGGTAAGACAGATTGCAGCTTCAAGTCAGCAGGTGAGGATAAGTTCTCCTTATTCGATAACTCCAGTCAGTAATAGTCATAGCAGTTTACTATTCAGTTTGATATATTGATTAGAGATAGTTGGGGGTCATGTCCCGGCTAACTATAGTCAGTATTAATAGAGGCTTTATAGATAGTTAGACAGACAGTCAATCAATATGTCTCAGTTTTTAAACGCAGAGTATCTCAGTTATGAAAGTTTATTTTTTTATAATATTTTTAAAGGAGCTCAGTACATTTCAGCTTCCACATTATCTTTCAGTCTGTATCTCTATAGTATGTCAGGCCATGGGTTAGCTTCGGGTCACTTGTGCCTCTAAGCACCGTGTTGCATCCAGGGTATGGGCTCGGGGCATGACAAACTTGGTATAAGAGCACAAAGTTCAAGTGTCCTAGGGTGTCTGTGAAGCCGTGTCTAGTAGAGTCTTGCTTATGGGTGTGTTGTGCACCACACTTATAATCATGAGGCTATAAGGAAATTTAGGAAATGTTTTCCTTCTTTCATACTCCAGATCGTGCATTAAAGTTATTCCTTCAGAAACTTATGCAGATTCGTGCGTTAATCCAATTCCTCCAATCATGCCTCATCTTCAAGGTAGTGGAAATAGTAAAGTTCAAATCCCTATCAGTGAGGTGCTTTCAGATAGAGCCATCAGAAGGTTAAGAGACTACACAAGGGCTTAAGAGGAGCCCAGTAGTGCATAAAGTCTACCAATCCAAAAGCATGTAATCAATTTCCATTAGCTCAGATTGAGCCTGTAGTAGAATGTGATCTCAGACCCTCTTTCAAAAATTTTACTATGGATAGCGCCTTAGCCAAAAAATATGGTCCCCTAAGCATTTGGGTAGTACAGTCACTCAAGAGTTAGTATGAATTTAGGTGTTATGAGCCATAAGTAGCAGAATGACCCCAGATCCAGGTGTATGAATTTAGAAGTATAGTAACTATAAGATAGGGGTGGTGATGCTAGTCTTATGGAATTGACCTAATATGTGTAGAGATTTAAGTTGATTAACTTTCCATAAAGTGTGGTGAAGCAGGTATGATGTATACGTGACCCCTAGATGAACCATAAAATCTTGACAAAGTCATGAGGTAAAGAAGAACCTTAAGCGTCAGAAAGATAGATGTGTACCAAGAGAAGTATGTTGTTGCATGATATTCAGAGATCTTATGGTACTAGGTGTGACTAGTTTAGAAATTCTCAAGTTAATGATTTTGGAGAAGGCCTTGTGTATATTATATGATGTTCTTAAGAAACGAATTCAGGAGAGTATAGGTATACAATGTTGAGACCCTTAGAATGGTGTTAATTCAGTTGTTTTGGGTGGATATTGTAACACCCAGATCTCAGACTAGCATTTAAAACCCAAAAACTCATAAATTCACTTGAAGTGTCATCCCCCACGGGCAGACCCACGGCCGTCAAAGGTCCGACGGCCCATCAGGGTCACCGTGGGAATAGCCCAGTGGCTCTGTTCAGCCAACTTAAGCCCGACGAAAGTCCCCACGGGTGTCAGAAGTCTGATGGTCCGTGGGACAGGACGTGAGAAACCACCAGTGCCCCCTCTAGGCATCCTCAGCCCTGACGGGCTGTCACCACGGCCATCGTGGATGCAACGGGCTATGGGAGCCATTGTAGGGACTATCTTGCATACCAGACCAACCTGGTCCTTTCTGACGCCCAGGTCTGATGGGCCGTCGCAGGTCCAACGCTCGTCGGGTAGCTTGTCCGGCAAAAAAAAATCTGCAATTTTCTTTTAAGTCAGGGGCATTCTAGTATCTTCCTTACTCTTTTAATTCCTACATCCCAAACTTAGATGGGTGAGTTTTGAACTAAGGGGGAGATGATGGAACGAGGAACCAAGCCGAGTCTTGCAACTCAACTAGTATAGAATTCTAGAAGGATCTCTAATGGGATATGAATCCATTCTTATTCTATCAGATTTCCTTGCACTTCAGCCAAGATGACACTATACTCAGACGTATTTGTGCCATATTCATGACTAAGTTCATGCACTCTATACAGATTCATGTCCATGCTCAGCTCCTAAAACTTACAGAAATTTCTTCAGACAACAATCCCAGTGTTACTTTATGATTCCATGAATTTCAGATTTATGTCAAGAGACTAATTACATATAATCCCTTCTCTCACAGTATGTTCAGTTCTATGCCCTCAGTCCTCCAGTTATGCCTTAATGGCTAATAGCACTAGACTATATCATGTAGATGCTCAGATTAGATCTTTTGAACGACTCGTGCTTATGATTTCCTTGCTCAAAGCTTTAGTACATACACCCAAACTAGTGATTGGTGGTTATAAGATGGATGCTCAGATTAATCCTCTATTCAGGCCTTATGTGCTTAGTATGTGAAGTACTCGTTCCCTTTGAAATCACGTCCCTAAGTATCATCTTAAGTGACTAATTCTCTCTATGTATGAGTCAAAATTCAGCAGTACCCCTTATCCTTGTTAATGATGCTCAGCTCAGATTCAGTGTTCACAGCCGAGAGTAGGCCTCTAGTTTCAGGTCAGGTATCAAACTAGCATTACCATGATAGGTGTAGCACTTTGTGCCTCTGAGTTAGGTTTGAACATGGTGAAAGAAAGTAGTTAGACTCAGACCTTAGCATCTATATGAGCAATGATGAGAAATTTAGTTGCAAATGGTGAGTGTGGTACTAAGAGAAGTTGGTGTAGTTAAAAAGGGGGTCTCTAAGCTTAAAAGTTGTCAACCATATTGTTTAAGGCGGGTATAGTCTCATTCTTACTCCCTGCCCAGGGTGCTCATGCCTTATATCCAGTAGCTTCAGATAGCAAGATAGTAGACTCCTCATATCAGAATAGTGCAGACCTGCTGTTAATCATTCCTAAGGCCAGAAGGCCCTACGTTCAGTCCAGTCTATGCTAGTAAGTTCAGTTTAGAAGAGAATAGTTTTCTCATACAATTACTCCTCCCAGTTTTATATTCCTTTCAATCACTATGATTTCTAAGAATTCATTCATTCTTTGTGAGATTCAGCTAAGTCCCTACTCTCATTCCAGACCAGTTATCATGTTGGAAATTCAGATTCATGTCCCATCATTATTCTTATGCTCCCAGTATGCATACATGCCTCACGAATCCAACTCAGCTCATATTTCAGTCAACAATCAGTTACCATGTCAGTACTCTAGCTTTTTGAACTCAGTCAGTGGGATTATTTCCCTTTTCCCAAAACATGAGCCTAGTTAGTCTTCATTCGAGGATGAATGATCCCAAGGGGGAGATATTGTAACACCCCAAAAATTCTAAGATAAGATCCGAATAGTTCTTTATATGTGGTTAGACCCACAACTGATGAATTTTCTATGAATACAAGTATTAAGATCAATTATTAAGTTTGAAGGTGTATTATATATGAATTAATGTCATAAAAAACCTCTAGCTCAAAGTTAAGTTGAAAGCCCTTCTACCGATTTAGTTTTCATGTAAGTTTTAACTAGGGTCAACTTCAAACAATCATAACTCCTAGAATATACACATTTAGGTGTCTCAGTACCCACCAAATTAAAGGTATTTGAATTATCTTTCTAACTCCACTGACTTCTTGTTAATACAAGTTCAGAGTAAAATGTTATGAGCATTTTAGTGAAGCACTGTCAGCTGTCAAATTCTGACGGGCTGGATGATGGGCGTGGGAAGGGCTGACGGGCGTCCCTAACGCCCGTGGTGACCATGACGTCCCGTGGTGGCAGGGCATAGGAACCTTCCAGTGAGCCTATTTTACCCCCGTGAAGCCCACGGTTGGGTTCGATGGCCCCTGGGGGCCACGATGGCCCATGGGAAGCCCCGTCCAATGACTTTTTTTCACTTTTTTTCAGCATTTAAGTTGGGGGTAGTATGGTCCTTTTCTAACCTCAGGTCTTTCTCCATGTCTTTTAAACACCCAAAGGGGGTTATTACTCAAAAAATATCGATAAATCTCTAAAATAATTCTATCAAAACTCTAAGGAAAGACACCTAGGGTTTCAAGCAGCAAGAGCATTTAAGCTCAAGCAAGAAAGTCTCTCAAGGGTTTTACAAATGATAAGGGATTAGATTTGGTAACTTCATATTGTATGTTTCTTTTGGATTTCTACATCATATTATGTCAGGTCGTCCGGTGATACCTACTAGTACGTGTAGTTTGTACTGATACTACTCTTGTTATACCTTTTGGTATAGGCTGGTTGCAGGGTCAGTGATGTTTCTAGGTAAAAAAGACGATGATCTCCAACAACTTCTACTCCTCTCTTTCCTATGGTGGTAGATGTGTCTTATTTTACTCGTGTCTCTTCTTAGAGCTCTTGTACTTGTATAGTCTAGATGCTAGGGAGGGTTGTATTCAAGTTTTGTAAAGGATTTCATTTTACTGAAGCTTATAAATGTTTTTCTAGTATTAAAAAGGCTATTTCTTATGTCTTACTATTAATTTTTGCATTATCTGTTGGATCGGGTGGTATGGGTTCTCCTATCTAGGTACTGTGAGTAGGTGCTCACATGGCTCGTTTGTTGGGTTGTGACAATTTGGTATCAGAGCCTAGGTTAGTAGTCTCCCAATACAAGAGAAAATGTTGAATAGAGTCCTGCGGATTAGTGTGTTGACATCCACATCTAATATTCGCGAAGCGATGAAGCATTCTAGGGATTATCTCTCTTCTTTCACTCCTTCATACGAGTTGTTACTTGCTTGTATGGGTTGAGTCCAATTGGTATCTCTCGATTCCAATTGGTATCTCAACGAGGTAAAAGGATGTCATTTGACTCCGGCTAAAATGACACAAGCAAGGGAAATTAGAACCGGGAAGGTTCCAATTGGTATCTGTCCTAGGAGGCTATGTAAAAGCATGGATGAATCGGCTAACAGTCATCCATCAGACTAATAAAAGGTAATGGACCTGATTTGATTAAGTGTTGAAGCTTGAGACTTGTGATTTTATGCATTGCATTATTTGAATGACTATGAATGTGTGGTGTGTAATTGCTTGAGTTACTTTGAAATTTGTTGTTAGTGAAGAGTTTTAACTTGGTTATATGTGATTGGTTAAAGGGTTAACTGTTATGTGATTTAACTAAAATTTTGTGCTATGTTTTGGGCATGGGCTTACCGTTTGTAACAATGGTAAGGGGACATGATCGTTTGTGACTGTGGGGAAACTCCAGATTCAGGACAGTCGGGATTGGTTGGAACCATGGAGAGAAAGGGCTAATCTTGTATGATAGCAGGAATGTGAGGTTATGAACAACTTTTTAGTGTGTTTCGTAACTGATTTTATGATAATGTGGTGCTAAATAAGGGGAATGAGGGAATCTTGCAGAAAATGGTAAATTTTCTATGCTGCTACTGTTTGGGGTCTCCATAGCAGTGTGCAAGCTGCTATAGTGGGATGGGCAGGGTAGAATCCCTGTCCTATTTGCCCCTGTTTTATTTTTCATTTTTGGGTTATTTTAAATCGCTAGTTGAGTTGCGAGCTATTGCATGAATTATAAAAAATTACCATTCATGTGCGATAAAAGGAAAGATTAGATATGGTAGCCTCGGGCATAAGGGTTATTAGCTTGATGTGTGTGATGTTACCTATTTAAGGTAACCTATACATATTTTAACATCAAACCTTAATTGACGTGGTGATTTTTACCCTTGATTGAGTAACAACTTGCATTGTAATGATAATGTGTAGTTAGTGAGAAAACCGTGAGATTATGGTGGAACCAAGTTTTTGGGTGTTGGTAAAATTATGATTGTCCATTGGTGGAAATTGTCGGTCATGCAATATTTTAAAAAATGACCCATAATTGGCTAAGTAGTGTTGGACATTGCTCATAGGCTTAATTTTTAGAGTAATTATTGGCTGATAGTACCCCTTGAAAAGGGTATAGCAGAACTGTGGAGAATTTGAACTATGTTGGCTTGTTCATTGTCGATGATCCTTAGTAGTAGGTGATAGTAAGCAGTCGTAGTCAAATATAGAACCCAACTAAGGTTGGGGTCGATCCCACAGAGAATATGGTGAGAGTTAAGTCTTTAGTGAATTAAGTGACTAGTCGTCAATAGTTTCCCGTAAATAGGGGGGGTTTGTGATCAATATTTGTAAACAACACAAACACTTAACGTATCAATGATAATCAATAGGAGAGAGAGAACTAGGGAAGTGTTTACCATGGCGTTAGTAACAATGTCGATTCTAGGCTTAACCGAGTTCTTTCTATCTGCGTGTCACGATGTGATTGAATTAATTGTATCGTCTAAACGTTTCTCAACCAAATAGACAAATTTACTTTTCAATTCTCTCGAACTTGAAAAGGTGTGCTTTTAGATTTCAATCCTAAACATCAAGTAGATTAATCTAGTTACAGCATTAATCATAAGAAGAGAGTTGGTAGTCTCGAATCCTCGTTATTAACCAAATTTCCCGGTTTTAATTTCTTTACTCAAGCAAATTAAACCTAGGCATGTTCTAATGTTTGCAACCACTAGAAAACGTGAAGAATGAATGATTAACAACGTGACAATCATAAATATTGAACCCGACGCTACCCGGAATCTATATCGTTACTTTAGCCATGGCTCC